>JAIUND010004216.1:0-12744 GCA_034699125.1 Gisinianus flammeolus | reverse complement strand
GTACGGAAATCAAGGTGGTCGGAAGTTTGAAGCGTATTCTTCGCGCTTCCTTGAATAAACTAAAATGTAGATTTTGCATGGATGGAGAGTATGTACGTTGTTGTGATGGAGAAAGAGAGCGAGAGTGAGAGCAAGAGGAGTAAGCAAACCACGACTGATAATCCACACAATGTATTATTCATCAGGCAGCGCCTCTCTCTCGTTCCTCCTCCTTCTCTGCCTCACATTTCTTATGCTCCAACATCTGCATCCTTCCATACATATTTATTAGGAATAGAAATTCTAATGTTCTTTTGAATTCTATAGAATATTTCATCTATAGATGAGTCCATGAAATCCTTATGGATTTTCTTTTTACTTTCCCACCCGAAATTCTGAATTTCTAAAGACTTTTGATACAGTTTCGACACAGAAAGAGAAAGAGAGAGAGCGAGTAGTCGCCACAAATGGGAAGCTGATATTCTGTTCCATGTAGCACAGGAAGTGTGATACTTATGCAAGGAAATTTCATGTGCCCGTATATATGTGTGTGTGTGTGCTGCTTGGTTTTGGTCCTCTATGTTGAATTTATGATTGAGCGGAAGAAGTGTGAGGGAAACAACCAACAATTTCCCTACAAAATCTGCCGACTACCGACTCACCTTTACCTTCTCTCTTTTGTACCCACACATACATGAAAAGTATTATTAAATAGAATTTACATTAAGGAATGCATTCAAAATTTATCTATCTCTTTCCCAGCGTACATGGCGGAAGCTCAAAGAATTTGACAAAGTAGATAGAAGAAGTATAGAGAAGCGCATGGTAGATTATTAGTCCTAGAGAGACTGGTGACTGCCTACTTGTTTTTAATCTTTCCCGTATTTATATATGCATGTACACATTCAACCTGGCCAGTGACTCATGATTATATGGGTAGAAGAGAAGAGAAAGCACATGATATGGCAATGGCAATGGCAATTCATGTGGTGTACCAATAGAATAGACAATGTGAAAGCATTCCGTATTCTCTCCAGTCTATACGGACTCTACGCTAAAGTTCTAATAAATTATATATAATTACGTCGTGCTGTGGAGCGGTGCTGGCTTCTATTCATGCGCTTCAACTTGAGAGTAAACAGACTGGATTTAACAGAGGGGAAGCTTAGGTGGTTGGAGTCAGAGAACAGAGAACATTCCCTATTGAATCATAACAATGATACAAGTTTTCTAGACTTGCACAAATTGAACAGCTAGAGAGAGAGAGAGAGAGAGAGAGAGTGAGAGAGAGAGAAAGGGATAGACTGGACAGCTCTAGAGAAGTAAGAGAGAGAGAGAGATGGGGAAAATGAAAAACACATCACATGTTCACGTTTATGCATCATCAAAATATTCATCGAATTTTGTATGATGAGGTTTTTTGGGGGTGAATGACGACGAAGGTAAATCAAAATTAAAATACAAACCCATGTTGTTTAAAGTCCGTATACTTGCTCCATTCTCATATCATATGAGCCCGGTGTTCATTGTGTCAAAAGGAGTAAATACACATTTTAGATAAATCTGTACTCTGTACAGAGAGAATTTCGTACATTTTGCTATATGTTGGGAATTCGACGAAGCAGCGAGAGAGAGGGAGAGAGAGAAATAATGAGGATTGCTATTGAGACGGATTTGAAATGTAGGCACATTTGCAGATGGTTGACTGGAAGTGGTGGAATGTTGAGTTTGAAATGATTTAATCTCTTTTCATCTTTCTCTTTCACTCCGTCCGTCCATCCATCCATATGGATATCCATTAATTATGGTGGGTGAAAGCGCATTGTTCGATCCTCATCATTTATTTGAGATTTCTCATTGATTTCCCCATACGAGTCATCATCATCATCATCATCTGTGGTCGTCAGAGAGTGTACACTACTCTCGTACCTTCACCAGAAACAGAAACACCGGATTTTCCATGTTCTATTATAGATATTCAATTTGAAACAAGGACCATTTAATCATGAAATGGAAACTGAATGCTTTCTCCTCTTCCTTTAGTGTCTTTAGTCTTTTATTTCATTTCATTTCGTCATCATCATCATCATCCAGTTTCCCCCCGAGTATTTGGCAGCCTTTCTCAGTACTAACTATGTTTTCCTATACACCGCTGACGAACTCTCATAAATTTTAAATTGGCTGAAATAATTAAAATCTAAAACACTTTAAACTTCTTATGGAGAATTATCCGGTTGAAATGTGATGGTTGGAGTGGGAACTGGGAATTGAATAAGTGCATTTTGTATGTTTGTTCTATCTGACTTACTAAGTAAGTGAATACATTTAGGAATAATGGCATACCTATGAGAGTCACTTGAAAAATGTGCCGAATATATGCATCAGATTTTCCCCTCCGAAAAATGCTTACGCCAACATTTTGAATTATGGGAGAAATTTGCTAATGAATGTTAATGATGAAATCATAGCAAGAGTTGTCGTGTCTAGACTATATATGGTTATTCCCCCATTCTCAAGGAAATATTTCAAAAAGTTGTCACTGCACATACGACAAGTGACAACCTAACAAATGATTGTTCTGGAGGAGAAAAAAGAAGCTGCAAACAAGAAAGAGTTGAAGGAGGATTAGAAAGTTGAAATCCTTTCATGTGGTCCTGCCTGTCACATTATAACTTTCTCCGGCCTCCGCTCGTCTTGGTATATAATTTGAGTCAAGTCGAGATGTAGTCAGTCCCCATGGTTTTTGGGGGGAGGGGGGAAGTTGGCAAACCGACATCTGGATCGTCATTCAATGTCCTCCGTTTAATTAATTGAGGAACATCATAATTATTATTAATTGTGAGAGGGTTTTTAAGCGTTAGGTATGACTGTCCGCGTTTTTTTATTCATACTTCGCTTCTCACATCAATACTACCTAGAGTTATCAAAAAAAAATCTTATCAGGTTGTCTAAATGAATTCCCCTATTACAAAATATTTTTTATTGCAGATCCCGAGTCAAAATTGATGGAGAGTTGACGGATATTTCGTATACGAGTGATGATGGCGGAGATGACTTACTTTTTGTAGCGGTGGATGAAGAGATGACTGGGCGACATGGACTAAAGTATATATACTTTCTATGACATTTCATTATATATTTTAAACATTAATTGTAAATACTTTGAAGATCATTTAATATTTTACTAAATATTTTATGTAGTATTTTATTTTGATTTATTATTATATTGTGTTTTATCAGGGTGACAGGCGCTTGCTTAAGCCGTTTTACTGAACGTCTTAGAAAATCTCTAGTCTTTAAATATGGTAGTTTGTCCAGGTAAGATTCTATATTCCATTAACTGTATTCTCATTTAATATATATGTACGCTTTCACGAACATTTGTTTCCTTTTTTTATACACTGTGCGGATTTCCTATATGAGTGTTTGTAAAGTGGGGTGGGGTCATCAAATAAATGTGGAGGGATTTCTAATGGGGAATGGTTGTAATTGACGTGCAATATAATAAACTGGCGAGGGAGGAGTATGATGAGAGACCGTGTAGCATATATGACATGTAAAAGTTTCCAACTCTATTTCTATACGACTCTATTTTTTATTCTTTTTGGTCATTTGACACTGACATGACGGTGACCTGTCAGGGAAATTCAATCATCTATATAATCCATATGTACTCAATATTGAACTCCACTCGCCCAACCACCATATAATATACATATCACACGCTCTGAGTTTAGACTTTAGACTATGAAACTCTTACTGACCGACAGAGAGAAATTTGGGAAAGGTCTCTTTAGGCAAGAAATCATGGATAAAAAGGTCGGTGGATTTGGGTAGGCATGACTGGTCTCTCCGGCGGAGAGTCAAAACGATGACACATTTTATATTACTTGTCCCTTTCAGCTCTCCACTCACATAAACTAGGTGCTCATGTATATGTACATATCAATGGAGAGTCCCAAAAGAAAGTAGGACGAGACTATATGTCCTTGGCGAAATTTTATTTTTGTATGCATACACAAATTGTATGTACATATGTGGAGTCGCTAAGTGACATGAAAAAGAAGATAATAAGATTCGCGTCAGTAATCGTAAATCGTAATGCTACTCTCAGAGTCTAGAACTCTAGAGTGTAGTACTGATATATGAGGGGGGTGGGAACTGGACGGAAGGTATATAAAGTAATATTTCATGGGGAAACTTAGCGTTAGATGCCTAGATTATAGATAGGACATGTTCCCATATGTTTTTGTGTATTATAGAAAGGAGACTTTTGAGACTCCTTCAGACTTTATACTGATTGACAAATGAAAGATAATCTGAAGAGAGATATCAGTTTTCAAAATCAAGTAGACTTTTCCTCCCCACTATCACACTGATGCAATGCACTCTCACTACAGTCTACAATAGACTATACATTTTTTGTGGTTGATATGGGGGGGGGGGTAAACTGTATGTATTATGAATATAAGTATTTGAGTATGTTCTTGGTGAGGCTAATCGTGTACTCGTGTATGAAATGATGGTCCTTTTAGGTCATCCATCAAAATCTGTTTCATTCGATCCGTTATAAAACCTTCCTTCCTTTTTTTCCCTCTCTCACATAGTTTCTTCTTGGAAATCCATTTATCCGTTTACAGAGTTCAGAAGAGTGTCATTGGTTTTCGTTTGCCAGGGCATTGTTATATATACTTTCACAGTTTTTCTACATTTATCTCTGTATACACTGGACAGGTTTTTTTTTCCTTTGTGTGCAAGAAATGAAAAAAAAACCTCAAAATCTATATATTTCTTTTCTTTATCATCGTTAGTGAAGCTTACTGACAAGGTTTGAGTAGAAATTATAGGATAGATTTTTATGGTATATCAAGAGCTGGAAAGGAAATAACCATTTTCTTGCAATATGTTGAAAAAATGAGGTTAGGCAACGATAATTATTATCATTATTTCAGTTGTATATGTATCACGGTTCATACAAGAATGATAATATGTATTCCTATATGACGGAATGGTCATACCTTTTTACCTAGTACACGGGATATTTTACGTGAGAAGCAAATGTAATGAGTGATTCGTTTTATAGGTATGCGGTTGTGTGTAGAAATGAAATGCAAAAAGGCTTATTTTGAACCTGCTAATAACTAATATATATGTATTTTTTTGGGGTTATATGATTTTTTTCAGGGCATTTCGAGTCTCCAATGAGAAGGAAATGGCTCGTTTTTTATCAAATGCAATGACGGGCTTAATTGACACCACTTATGACGACTTTCTATTTACCGATGAACTTTCCCCTCATCGATTTATACCGAAAAAAATTCAAGTAAGTGCACAAAAATATCAGTAATGTGATCAATGGGTTGAAAGCATTTCAAGTTATAACTATAGAATTTGTAGATGGTCAGAATATTTTCCTACGTGTCATCATTACTTGTTCTTGATCAAATATGTTTCCTTTTCGCTCGGTACGTCACCAATGAAAGTCGTATAACGAAGTAAATGATGCTCATTGTCTCTCTCTCTCTTGACAAATTTTCAGATGGGGATCGAGGAAATTTTATTTGGATTAGAAGGAAGTGACTTCTACGAGGTGAGATCTATTTACATTTACTTTGTATCCCCTAAAGTTAAATGAATGTCATAATTCTGGATGAACAATACAGACGATCTTATATATACATATATACTAGGATAATATTAATAATTAATCAATGAAATGGATTGAATGCGTCATACGAAGGAGAACAAGTTCATTTGCCAGTTTATTGTTATAATCCCTTAATGAACATTCTGAATACTGAATACATATGATGATTATTTGGTGGAAAAGAATGGAGGGAGTAGTGCCAGTGCGTTTGAATTAATGTCTACACGAAATTAGAGCCTTTATTATGACTGCACTGGATTCTGATTACCTCATTTGTCCTAATCTATACCCGTTCATCCATCCTCCTCATCTCTCTGTCTCTTCCCTTCACCTTTATTTCCCGCTCCTCCTTTATCTTTGTCCATTCGCTTGGAATTCGCATGAATTTTGTTCCACTTTTGTAATCAGAAAGTTAAACATTCTAGCTATAATGATGATGATTATGATTATGATGATAATGACAACACCGAAATTAGTTTTTAGTCGTGTATTCATTTCATTTCATGTCATGTACATTCTCAAACTCAAATGTTGCTTTCTCTTTTAATTACGCAGGAAATACGGGGACTTCCAAAAACAGCATCCGAGGCTCACTGTCACTTTCACTGCTTGGGCTCCATTCTATTCTTTAAGGTAAGAAAATTCAACGCTTGAATAGGCAAATGAAAATAAGGAAACCTTTATGTACATTTTACTTACAAATTTTATGCTGTTGTATGTATTAGTTTAGTATTCAATTCCACGTGCAAGATACTTACTTTGGAAGGTTTGGAAGTTGAAACAAAGGAAAGGAAATTGTACTGACTGTGACAATGCGACCGGAATTATTTGGTTGAATGCTCGATATTTTAATGGAAAGAGTTGGCTCAATAGCGCCTCAAATAAAAAACATACACAATCGAGTCGCACCTTAGATTGTGGAGAATATTAAAGTGAATTTGCTAGATTTTAGTTTAGTATTAATTATTTTTGTTTATAAATTGAAGAAGTTGTACACCACAAGGTGTACAAATGTTGAAAATAGAGGTTTGAATGAAATAACAGTCCATAGAATGTTTCAATCATGTATTCATATTTGAAGTTGGAATTGGGGCATGTTGATGATTTTCTATTCACATTTAGTCATAGTCATGTAGTTTATCTGTTGGAGAGGATTTTCGATTGAATACTCGAATCTTCATCTGAATAATTTTCCATACTCTCTCGTTTTTCTCTTATTGACGTAACGTTTGATTTCTCCAGTCACCATTTCATTTCAGGTAGCAAAGGACTCTCTAAGGACTCGAATTAATTCAGTTTGAGTTAAATGTTTACTTTTCGCCCATGAGTTTGTATACTTATCGTTAGTTTGGGTTATACACAGCTTACCTCCGAGTTTATTTTCCGATTCAAACACTTTAATTCACATTTGATGTGTACAGATAGTAAAAATACATATATTTATGAATGTATAGACTTTGAGTTCCAATTTATTTTACTTTTCCTTGTAGACATACAGTTATGTAAAGTTAACTGATGGAGTCAAAGTATTTATTTATACATACTTGTGATTCTGCTTTTACTATAAAGTAGCTCCTGAGCTTATCAACATTTTCAAAACTTTTGAAGCGAGAATTCATTTATATTGGACATGGTGGTTTCTTAGCATAAAAAAAAACTTGAAATTGATGATTTTCATTTTGAACATCATTGACCTGTACATGACCCCGGTTGAAAGGTTTGATTTCCGGTCTTTTTTCGCCAAAGGTTAACGGAAAAACGCAAACTCCGATTTTGATCAAAGGGATTAACTTTTTTTGAGTCCTCCAATCAAAAAAAATATAGACACTTAAAATTTTGCAAATATTACTTTACACCATGCTGGCACATGAAATTTTAAATTGCCCAAAAATAAAATATGTTTTTCATGCTTTTCAATTTTCGCGACCCCTAAAGGTCACTTTTTTTTCACATACAGCCAAAACTCAAAAAACGCATCGAATTATAGACCTGCCGAAGGCTCCTACCCAAATTTGATCGAAATCGGAGTTTGCGTTTTTCCGTTAACCTTTCCGTTAACCTAAAGACGGGAAATCAAACCTTTTAACCAGGGTCATGTACAGGTCAATGATGTTCAAAATGAAAATCATCAATTTCAAGTTTTTTTCATGCTAAGAAACCACCATGTCCAATATAAATGAATTCTCGCTTCAAAAGTTTTGAAAATGTTGATAAGCTACTTTATAGTCATTTTTCAAACGTTCATTTTGAATTTGGAGTCTTGAGAGAAAAGCAACAGCCTACACTTGAAGCATTTTGTTTATCTTACGGAGGTACAGGGCGTGTTACATACTTGGCTGTCACAAGTTCTCTGTACAATCATTTGCCGTGTGTATATAGTTATTTTTGAATATTTATTCAAGCATGTACGCAATTTGAATTTGGAAACGTAAAGGAATAGATTATTGAACATAAGTATTTGAATTTAAATGGAATGCATGTATAATATAATATGATGAATGTATATTTTGGATTATATTACAGAGAAATTTGGTGATATCACATTTGGAGAAGAATATCCAAATACAATTTTACAGTTGGATGATGACAGAATTGAATAAATGGGGAGAGAAAGCAACTTGGACTCGGCTTAAACGACTTATTCTCTGGCAGCCTGCTTTCCTCGTCCCTGGAACTAATTTGACGGGGAAGGAAGGCAATGCGGATGTCTCATCTTGTTGTCATTATGCTGTTCTCGTCGGCTTGGTAAGTTTTCCTTGCTCCTTTCCACACGACGACTCCTTTTTATGTCGATTTTGTGTCCAGTACAGATATTATGACGAGAGATACAGTGGGAATTATTTTGTGCTTCTGCACGAATTGTAATGTGTGCTATATGTAATACATATTATGTATATATGGTATCTTCTACCTGTGTATACAAACACTACTGTACTCTGCATGCTCACATTGCTCACACACTCATGGATTGAAACAACTGAAATATCAAAAGAGAATATTTGAATGGAAGACGAAATTGCGATGAGCTGGAGCAGCAGAAAGAGAAATAATAGTGGTGAGAATTCAAAGTCATGGTACACTAGATTGCCCATTGTCCTATTTTCAAGTTACCATTTATATTGGAAATCTATTGATTTGGAATTTCATTGTAGTTCGTTCTATTTGAGATTCTTCGTCCCGCTCTCTCTCTCTCTTTCTTTCTCTTGTCTCGCTCCATTCAAAGTGTCACCTTCTCTCTTTGTCTGTGTCCGTCTGCAGTGTTAAGCTCTCCTTGTCTTGTCTTTCCTTGTTCAGTTCCTCTTGGTTGACAATGAAAATTTTCTGGGGGTTGCGTAATAAAATTTGTAGATGAGCGTCGTGTGGTGAATACGAAGTTCTTGACTTTGCATATCGATGTATGTACATAGTAGATATCTGTATATTGTGTAGTCGCTACATTTGTGTCCTCATGCTCTTCTTCCTTGCACCACACACACGTTGTTCAAGATCCGTTTCCCAATACTGACTTGATGTAAGTATCTGTGTGTGTATTTGGGAATTATGTATAGATTGTATAACAAGATGTAGGGCTATGTAGACGATAACGGGTGTATTTAGTTTAACGAGCATCTCGTACAGTGACAAAAAATGGGGGTGTGGTATGCTGATGCTATGGTAAAAAATAAAAAAAACTATAATGCATGGGGAGATGATAGGAAGTTGGTAGGGAATTATAATCGGAGGATATCACATATTATGAGAGTATACAGACACAGAGGGAATATTATATGGCTGTCTGACTGTACGGTTGTCATGTAAAGTAGCCAAGATATATATAACGCAACACGAATTCCGACACTTTTGCCGATGGAAGAAAAATGAGATGAGAGGTTGAGACCTTTTCCTTTCCACCCCATTGAACTTATAGCATTCGCTCTTCGGCACTCGACAATCTTTTTTTTTCCTTTACTCTCTCATGGATTCTGAATCCAGGAAAGTACCAGTATGAGTTCTGAATCCAGGAAAGTACCAGTATGAGTTGGATCTTTTTTTTTTTTTGGTTTTTCCCTACAGTCGACAGTTTGTACGGTCTGTATGTATACAGATAGTCTGATGTAGGAATTCAAGTACATATGTATATGTTGGAGACTGGGGTTTTGCTTGGAAGTGTGTGTTCTCTCTCCGAATGTGTGTGTGTGTGCTTTCGGCCGATGTGTTCGCTTGTTCTTTAGATTTCAGCCTAGGGTTCCTGGGCGGAAAACTCTAGAGGAAACTCAACCACCATTCTTCTTTTCCCATGAACTGTTTTTTAGTGTTCTTAATGATCTTCCTCTTCCCCAATGGAAATCTTCCTTCATAAATTTAAATTCTCTTCGTATCGGCCGTCTCTCAAACATGTACTGAATTATCCTTTTTCTCGCGCTAATGTGCTCGAGGAAGGTAATTTTTACTTTTTTATTATATATATTATGTAAAGCATAGCCTATATATGGGGAATGATCAGTCTTCAGTCCGCTTTCAGGCTCTCACCAGACATTCCGCTTTACTGGACATGCACATTAAATTTAGCCATGTATATATTTTGCTTTACTACTTGGATACTTTATTCGTATTAATGGTTTTGCATTGAATTAGAAACAGGGCTCAGACCGACAGTAATTTGGTGTCATTTTGGTTTAATTTCCGTGAATATAGGATGGAGAGAAAAAGAATATCCTGAAATGGGAGGAAATATTGGCCACAAACCCTTGAACTTTGAATGTACTTAGTCATATGTGTTTTTTTTTTTTGGTTCTTCAAAAAATAGGCAGGAAGTTTTGGTTGCGGATGTTCGGAATAAATATTAAAATTGAGTGTACATAAGCGATGACATCTCAGATTTTATCAAATATTTTTTTCGGAAAGGACAGACGGACACTGTAAATCATCTCTCATGAATCTTTTTCAATTCGTCCAGGACTGAATTTCATAGTCATATTTCATGATCATTTTTTTTTTTTGTAATATGATGGATAGCAAATACGGAAAGAGGATATGAGTATTCATGCGTGTTTGATTTCAATATTTTCTTTATCAAAGTAGATGAAGTGGCTCAAATATAATGGGAGATAGATTGATATTGATTCGATATATGGACACAGACATGTAGAGAAAAAGAGGGAAAAGCTAAAGTTAGTAGAGAAAGTTGAAATAGAAATTTATTTGAATTAGATTTTTTCCTGATTTTCTCTTTTATTCTGACGTTGATATGAACGCTTTTAATGACAAGGCAGTTGCTGAGCATAAATCTCATACCTATATATATATATATCTATGATATGCTCTTGCAATTTTGTTTTCTCTTTTGGCTCATGTTAAATGCAGTAAATTTGAGCACTCTCGACGACTGGTTTTGGTTTCAGTTCCCTCCATTGATTATGCATCGTATATATACAAGACTCTTGTGAGAAATTTATTTTACCATCATAAATTATTTTGTAGGGCGTTTCTAATCTTTTCCTCTCTTCAGGCTTCCGTTTCCTCTGTAATATGGCCGCTCTTAGGTAATATCTCTGTGGTTGAAATGTTGAAATCGTGAATAATCTTTCGTTCGTTATTGACTTTGGATGTTTCAACTTCCGACGTGAAGTGGAGGTCGTATTTAATAATAATATTCAATAATTTCATTTCCTGTCCGTACAAATATAGAATATAGATGCCATGCAATATTCATATGCATATAGGAAAACGAAATCATCATGAGGAAAATATAAAAATCCCACTGCTTTCACTTTGTTAGCTAAATTACTTTTCCTCTTTAGTTTTCTTTTTATCCAGGAATAGGAGAGACTATAGGACAATTAACAATTAGAGTACAGGTGAACTATTAAATAACATCCGTCGGTAGTTACATATTATTATAGCACAAAGGGTAAGATGGATGTATGTGTACATACATTCGGATAGTCGTCTGAGCGCATCAACCGTGAAAGGTAATTGTAGAGGAAAACTTTTCATTTTGCTAATTTTCTTCAAATGTGTTCAGCGACGTGTGTGTGTAGTTGAATGTTATTCCTTTTGATCATTTCGCTTACCTCTGTTTCTTCGTCCGACTCAATTGACGACTGAAAATAATAGTGGGGAGACTCGTGAGCATCAAAGCCAAAATGATTGCGGGTAAATAAATCCAATAGAAGAAGGCGACAAGAGATTACGGAAAGGCAGCCAAAGAGAGAGAGAGAGAGAAAGGGTGTGTGAGAGACAATACCTTGAGATGGAATCTATGTGGAGTCATTGACAAGATTCGTACAATCTTATAATATATCTTATTGGTCCTTAAATTTAGGAGAAGGAGTGAAGAAATACCTTTGAGGCAATGTGACAAGTGTGCAGTGCAGACAGATAGTTTTGTACTTTGTTATGTCAAGTTGTCCTGGAACTGGAAGATGGATAAACTATTTTCAATGCCTTCGAGACAAGTAGAAAATGGGAGGAAAGTTGTGCCTGTGTGTGTGTGTGTGTGTACTGTGTGTAGAAGTAGTCGAAGTTGTCGTACGTGTGGATGTATTTATGTATCTGTATAGCTATGTGTACAGGGAGTGAGTGAGTGTGTAGTTACAATTGTCTTTATTCCTGTTGTTTGTTCAAATGGCCAAACTCGGGCTTTCACTCGTTGTCTAGTCTCCCCTTCTCTCCGTCCTCTCAGTTTTCATCACGTTCTTTTCTCTTGTCTCTTACAGGACTTTTTTCTCCTGGGATTCATTCTGGAACCTTCATACCGACACAAATCCAAGTAAGTCAACAATTCTCTATCTGTATGTATGAAGGAAGTACTGGTGTTGTTTTGCTACAAATAATCAAGACCACCAGAAGTACATTATGCTTTTATATGTATATATATATATCTATATAATATATATCGGTACATGTGTATTGTTCGCTCAAGTCTTAAATGTAATTAGTTATCTTTTGAACTTTTTGAGTGTGATTTTTACTGATGTTCAAGTATTTAATCTAGCGTATTAATTCATCGTACAATAAACTTTATTCCATGCACAAACTATGTACAAAATTTGAACTGTCATGCTTTTGTTTTAGGTTTGCCAAACCAGATACACTTTGGATACGAAAAGGAGTACAGTCTTTAATTCAATTGGTTC
>JAIUND010004215.1:0-12744 GCA_034699125.1 Gisinianus flammeolus | reverse complement strand
CCTTCTTTATACCTATTTATTTTACAATATATGCTCTAATATTATACTATAATAATATTTATATTATGATTTATGATAAATAATAAAGTGCCTTTGTACTTTTATACCTATATTATTATGAATTAAATATGAGGCAAGTATGCATTTTAAGTTTAAATAATCCACTTTTTATGATGGCATTTATTATTTGCGGATCCGGAGTATTTTTCGAGCCCGCATTCCGATTTTCGGGAAGGTGAATTGAGTAGGTGCATGAGGCGTTTTATTTACGAGTGCGTGCACGGTGTAGGAAGCCATTATAGGTGCATACAACGAGTTATAACTAGGTTAGAACGAATCCAATATAGAGTGGGCATTAGGTTCAGTGAAGGTGCCGTGAACAAACCTAATATTCACCTGGGTTACATTTACCTATTCAGATGTATACCCCGGTCCTTTACCTCTTTTTTAAATACGATTCACGATCGCAATTCACCTATCAACCGCTTTGCAACCATGGTGAATAAAGTTTTTTGTACGAGTTCTAACTTCGTTATTCACCGTCCTACTGGCTGTAGGGATATTCCAAAATGCACACTTTTCGTGTCCGGTAGCGTACCGAGTACTCAAAAGCGTCCTCTGTGTAATAGGAAAAGCTCACAAATCTCCACATCGTAAACAATGCATGTAGGTACATATGGAGTAAATCTGGCAACATTGCACAGGCTTTCTTTTTTTTCTCTATGATTTTGCTGAATTCCCGATATATAGAATTAAGTAAATTGTTAAGAATTTTAATTGTTCATGGAACGCAATCTGTTTAATTAAATATTATAGCAAATACTCATTCTATACTGTTTATGATTTGAGGGAAATAAGTGTGAATAGGTAGTAATATGCTCGTGTGTCCTTAGTATTTTTTTACAAATGTACAATACGAAGATACAACATTTCAATTTTTTTTAGAAAAGCATAGTCGCGCGTCCGTCCATCGGTGTGCGCCAGCCATGTGACTCAAAAAGGCTACACACATTAAAATTCTTAACAAGTTTTTAAGTTAAATATCAATTTAACATGAGTTAAATGCATTTCTAGCACTCCAATTACATTTGAATGAAATACCGAACATGCAAAAAAAAATAGCCGAGATTTCGAACAAAAGTACAAAATCTCATCCGACATCCGAATTCACGATCGAAATCTCGTACACAAGGCTGAAATTTCAACCAAAACTCCCAACTGATACATTGGGAAAGTCATGTGATTTTTTGAATTTTCAATTGACCGGCTGTTCATATAGAAAAAAAATCCGAACAGTTGCAAGATTTACCGAGTACGTGATTCACCTACTTTTTACGATGCGAAGATTTGTGAGCTTTTCCTGTAGACTATAGTATTTTGAATACTATAGGCCACACACTGTGGACACATTTTTCGTATTATTTTTTATTTAATTTGATTTAGAAGAATATGTATACGAATGAATTTCATTTACGTAAATTTGTAGACAGAGATGGAAACGAAGGGAAGTGTGACCTTTTGTGTTGGAGACCCAGCTGGGGGTCAACAAGAAGATATCAAAGCAAGTACACTGGTTTTAGGGTTGATGTCCTCAGTTTTTGAAAAGATGTTTCATGGCAACTGGAAACAACAAGAGAAAAAGATTAATCTGCCGGATGTCTCCCCCAAAATATTTCGACACTTTCTCCAGGTATGTATACCCAGAAAATAATACAAAATATACCCAACAATGTTCTCTTCGTGCAACAAAATCATTTTGATCCTTAAAAGCAAATGATAAATTACATGCAAATGAGAGCATTAAAATATCAGATTATCACTATAAAGTTTGTATACAGGCATATATGAAATCTATACAATTATGATACGATATGAGATATGATTAAAATAATTTGATTTTTTCCTTCGTATAGCTGTTGATCCTGGATGACTTAAAGAAGAAGACTCATCTACATGATCTTGCAATGTCCATGGAAGACATTTTGGGATTGTTCTACGTTGCCCAAAAATATGATGTGTCAGCGATTGAGTTTGCCTGTAAGGAATTTATTAAAGGTCACACGTCCGTCGGGAATTGTCTGTTCATTCTGAAAAACCTCAAAAGCCTCAAAGAAGATCAACTGGGATTGGATGACACTTTGGATTTCATTACCAAGTAAATTGAATTATTAAATGCGCAGAATATTATTCACGAGAAATTTTGCACTTTACCCCGTATGGCTGTGCAACCTTTTTTTTCCTTTGCTCAGAGTTTGACGGTTTAACGTATATACTTCTTGTCTTTAAAATTCATTAATTTCGTTTAATATCGTTTGTTTTGATTATATAGTAATTAAGTAATATTTTGTAACTATATAATGGCGAGATATTGACTAAAGGAGAGGGAATCGATCTCCATTTCACAAAGACAAGAAAAAATAAGATACCGAATTCAAATTATTCTTCTGGGTGACTTCAAAATTACAAATTACAATGAATTAATTTTCTGTACACAATTTAATCGGAATAATTGTACTGATTAAATATGCAAGCTTAAAAAAAAGCAAAAGTGTAGTAAAACACAGAAAAGCAAATTGATTTTCTGATTGTCTTTTGTCGAAAATCCGTCAACTCTTCAAAATTACCAGCTACCGTCAAACTCTGAGTAAACGAAAAGAAAAAACTTTCAGCCATCTGCGGAAAGTGCAACGTTTCTCGTTAATACTTATGCAAATATATCAATTAAATTACATGTAATTAAAAGCTGTAGTCAATTCCTTGTAAATACTCTGACATTTTGGTATAATCAACACAGAAACATTAAGAGTGTGCTGGAGCAGAAAAGTTTTATGGAAATGTCCAGGACGAATTTAGCTAAAATCTTGGAGAATGACCAACTGGACGTTGATGACCTGTTTTTATTTCAAGGGGCTTGCAGGTATATTTAAACTGTGGTCTGAAAATTGTTGTATGATTTATTTTTTTAGCACTTTAATTCCTTACACAATTGATCAATGTGGTATTTATTATTATTATTATGTGTTTGAATATAGTTGGGCGGAGTCTCAGCGTGCTAAGAAAAACTTGGACACTTCTGGCCAGACCATTCGAGAGATTTTGGGCGAGATTTTGTTTCTTATTCGATTCCCATTAATTCCCAGTCGGGATTTCTCCAAGTTTGTTTGTTCCAAGGACATTTTGACTAAAGATGAAATCATCGCGGTTTTTCGTTACCTGGCTGAAGAACAGTACTATAATAAATCAATCAGAATTCCAATGGACTTAATCAAATTGTTCTACATGTATATAAAACCCTTTGCAATAATTATTTTTCTTCTCTTTCACACACACAGGGACTGTATTTCTCATTTGCCTTGTAATGCTAAAAGGAGGACACCAATTAGATTGCTGTCACTACTCAACGGCACCAAGGATTCTCCTTTCGCTTGTAATGGAAATGAAATTCAATTTCGGTAAACAAAATTTTATAGACTTTATATATATATTCGCCAAATTTTTTTGTGAAGGAAAATGAGAGGAAACATTTTTTGTGTGTGTTCTATAATTTAAAAGACGATTCTTGTTTGTATGTGGTTTTAAGGGTGAAGGTAGACAGGGATATTATGATTCACTCTTTGGGATTTTTGGGACCATTATCTGGAGATTCAGAGTACACTGTGGAACTTGGATATCAGTCTAATGGAATTTGGTCGCCCTGGTTCACTAAAACAATCCTTGCGAGAGGAAAGTCCATTTTTCATTTTGAATTCGACAATCCCGTTCCGGTCAGCTCCCACGAGTATTTCTACATTTATTATAAAATTAAGGTAAGCCTTAAAAAAATGGACTAAATACAAATGGACTAAAGTCCCTTGACATTTGTCTTTGTCGAACACCGCGTTTCGATATTTTTTGTATGAATTTTTTGGATTGTGTTGCGTATATTGCGTATACATATTGAAAACTGATATTTCTTTTGATTTTAAACACACACACATACAGGGAGCGAGTTTGGAAAGTCCTATTGGATTTTGTAGGCCGCAGGCAGTTATGACAGAGGACGGCTTGAATTTCAGCGTTTATGATTGCGGGTTGTCGGGACCATTGACTGAGATGCGATATTCGATCATTCATTGAGGGAGGATCGCAAATGATCGCGAGACTGCTCAAGTTGAATTTAATTGTCCTTCAACGTTCCTGTTTCGATTCGATTCGTGTGCATTAAATGAAGGATTATATTATATTACATGAATTTCCTACGATTTTAATATTAGGCTAATATATTAGGTAAATTGCCTCGGCATTAGATTTTTTCTCTCTCTGTGTTCTTTCATTGTGAAAGTTCATATTAATTATTAACATTGCCTATAGATAATAAATGAGAACAAAATACTTAGATAAGAGAATAAAAATCCAAATGAGAGCCTTTAAATATCCAAGACATTTCCAAACAGGTCCATATTTAATTCAATTTGTTGTCAGGACAATGAAAATAAACCAAATGCCCGCCACATTTCAAAATTGACACACGTTTTGCCCCGCATCATCCCAAATTAAATGAGAACAAAAGATTGATATTGACAAAACTCAAAACTCAGGGAAAATCCCGGTAAGTAAGTAATGAAAACAGTTCACAATGAAAATTCAAACGACGTCAACAATGAAATATTTGGTGTCGTTGATTTGCGGTTTTCTGGTTGGTCACGGAATTTACTCAATCGTCCACAGTTTCCATCTCAATTTCCATGTCCGCATCCTCCGATTATTCCAAAGTGAGGTCAAAGTTGAGGAAACTGAAGAGACACGTCCGTCGTCATCATTTCCTGCTGGATTTAATCCCAATTTCCCGGCAGAACCGTTTGAGTCCGTTTGGAAGGACTCGAATTCAAATTCAAAAGCCTGGATTCGGCTGCATCTAAACGAGAGAAATCAAAAGAGCTGGTGGACGACTTCAAAAAAGGAAAAGAAGAAAACGGAGGATGACCTTTGGGATTGGAATGATCTTCATCAAATCCCGTCAGAGCCCAAAATCTGGGTCGTGACCCCAACATATCGACACACGAATCAGCTGGCATTCCTCACCAAAACATTTCAAGCACTTTTCCCCGTCCGACATTTAATCCAGTGGATTCTCATTGATCAACGTCCCAAACGTCATCAAAGTGAAGTGAAAGCACTCGAAGAATTCCTCCGGCAATTCCCAATTTCCATCAAATTCATGCGCTCACCAAGCGAAAGGCCGAGTCCACGCGGGAGTTTGTTTTTGGGCGGCCAAAGGGCGTCAAAGGGCGGAATAAAGCGCTGGATTATCTCAAACAAAACCTGGACATTGTTTCCAACAATGCCGTCATTTTCTTTGGCGACGACGACAATTCTTACGATCCTGACATTTTCCGGCAGGTTGATGGATTTTTGGTCTCATTCACAAATCCCCGCTGTGTGATCTTTGTTTTTTGTTTTTGTTCTTGAAATGTGGAAATGTGGAAACGTCCCGCTGAATTAATGAGGTCAATCGATGATGATTGATGATTGATGATTGATTTTCCATTGAAACTGTTTTAGATGCAGCGGACGAGCGGGATTTCGATGTGGCCGGCTGGCGCTCTCTTGGAATGGCATTTAATTTCTCCGATCCTCCAAAATGATCGAATTCATGACATTTTTGGGAGTTGGATCGTCGGACGGAAATTCCCCGTGGATTTTTCCATGTTTGCCGTTCACATCAACGAAATCCGTAAAAATCCAAGAGCGCGAATTCCGTTTATCGAAGGATTCGAAGAAGATCAATTCCTCACCGCTTTCAACATTTCCCTGGACAAATTCACACCGCTCGCCGTCAACTGCACCAAAGTCAAAAACCCCTTTACATTTTGATCCATTTTCTGATTGTATTTCTTCATATAAATTGAGCGGGAGAAAATGACAGGATTTTTTAATTGAATTTTTTTGGAATTCCACAGATTTTGGTTTGGCACACGAAGAATCCGCCAATGGCACGGGATCAGAAAAAACGAAATTCTCTCCTCGGAAAAATCAATGAAACGCGCCGCGCTCTAAATTACAATTTGAGAATTTTACTTGACAAATATAATTTGAATGAGAGCGCGGATATTCGCGCGTCAAAATCCAAAATCAATACTGCCGTCAAATCCCAGACGACGACGACAAGGAAATTATTTCCAATCCAAACGACAACAAAGACAAAGACAAAGACAAAATCGGATTCGGTGAGCAAAACTGGAAAAACGGCTGATGGCAAAACGGAATTTCCATTGAAAAGTCAGAGCAATTCAAGTTACAGTTTAAAAGTGGAGAAATCCGTGGAAATTGAACGAAGAAAAACATTGCAGAAATATTTGGTCGATTCCCGTCGACCGCGAAGAGGAAAGCGAAAAAGGAAAACAAAGCAACGGAAAACCGAGGAATTCATTTCAAATGTCGGAAATTCTTCACGTCATTTCGCAACCAAGAAAATCCTTTGAGATTTCTGCATCTTTATTTTGAACGGCAATTTACATAGGTTTTGATGTGTGTTTCCAATAAAAAAAGCAGATTTTTGGGTGGTTTTGATTTTGATGGATAAAAAGAAATTGTTAAATTTGACCAAGTTGAAATCCGGCGAAGGGAAATTCAGTATTTAATTTAATTCATCTTGTTCACTCGACATTTAAATTTGAAATGCCAAAGGGATTTTGAACATAAAATAATTGTTCGTGTGGAATTTCAACGCCGCTCGTTTTATTTCCCAAACTGTTCCGTGTTAGTTTATCCAGCTCCAAATTTGTTATGATTGTAATCAATATCCAAAGTAGAAAACAACGTTGATGAAATTGCTGCTAGAGGACACACTCAAAATTGTATAATGAAAGTAGAGTTCAAGGAAATCTCTGAAATTCAATGAAACCGTTTCATTCAAACGGAGGTTACGCGCGCGTGTCGCTGTTAAATTGTGCTCGACATTCAAACTCAAATATATCGACTTCTAGATCGACGTCTCCGGCGGGTTTTCTTATTCACAACTTCATATTATAGTAGAGCGTAACAGTTGGCACTAGTATTTACGATTAAGCCTTGCACTTTGCATTGCCTAATTACCTTTTTATAATATTCTTAAATTTATTACTTTACTTTAACAATACACCTTTTGTCATTGTTATTGTCCCATGCTGTTACATAATATTGTTAACACAATTGACAACGTTAATTCGGATTTGTAAGGAGACTCGAACTCGATGAAATTGCACATGAACAACCTTCCGGCGTCTCGCCACATTTGCTATATTTCCGGTGACAAAATAAAATGGAAAACGTGAGTCGAAAAATATATGATGGAAAGAATTCATCGGATTTTGTGGATTAAACATTTTGAATTTTCCACGCGTTGTCAGTTTCCCTTCGACAATTGTCCATTTTCTTGGATGCTATCGCTATCGAACATTATTTTACATTATTTCCCTTATTGAACATTTAACATTGCATAATAATTTAATCCATAAATGAAATGTATAATTAAATTAATAGGACTCGACCAAGTTTATCCTCATTGTTTTCAGTCGACGGTGCTCAACTTATAATTCAAAGTGATTGACGAAATCCACATGAATTTCTATTACAAAATCCTTTCTCGTGACAATCGATTTTCTTGTGTCAATATTAAACCGCTATTAATTAGTAAGTGGCGTCAGAGTGGAGCAAAACAAAACCCGCAGATATTTGACACTGTGAAACTCTGAACAGAATTTCTGTTGCACATTTTGCATTGTGGAATTTGATATTGAGACGCGCGGCTCTATTTTTCATTTCCCCGCGCCTGCCAAACATCCAACTGATTATTTGATTTGTGATTTGTGTGTGGAGGAAAAACAGATTAAAAATCAAAATCAAAATGAAATCGAATCTTGTGAATTCTGTCAAATTTTCCTTGCTTCAAAAACTGCATTTCCTTCTCGTTTTGATATTTCGTGTGTATGGTCAGCGACTGTGAATTCTGAATTGTAAATTCCTCACTTTTGCTTAGATTTAACGCAAAGAGCGAATGAAAATGAGTGAAGATTCACGGCCAAAGAGTCAAATCACACACAGAAACGAGTGAACAGATGCGTGAAAAAAACGAGGAGTGCAATGTGTGCGAACAAAAAAAATGCCATGCATTAAAATGTGAGTGCACACTTAATTTCCCTTCCTTTTTTCTTTATTATCTTTTATCTTTGTGCTGAAGTTCAGCACCATGCAGAAATCCGTCCGTCCGTCCGCTCTCTCGCTTTTATCTTTATTATTATTATATTTTTTACTCCTTCACATTTTGATTCGCATGGAAATTTTCCATGTGAATTTCGTTCGCTCCCTCACAAATGACGAAACATACAATAAATAAATCATATGAATTTTCTCCATTGCGAAAACTCCTGCACTTTTTCTCAACCAAAAAATCTCGTTTGACACATTTTCCCATTTCTCAGTGAATTTAGTGGACGATTTTTTGTGTAACATTTAATTTTGCCATTCCATTAAAATTTAAGCTGTTTTTTTGTCATGGTTGTGCCTCGGCTAATAAATGCAAACGGAGGAAGAAAAAAAAGACAAAAGCGATAAACGCAAACGCCGGAACAATAAGAGAAAAAAATGGGAAGCATTTAAATTGTGAATTGTTGCGAAGAGAACTGCGAAATGAAAACGAAAATGCAAATGAAAAGCACAGTCGAAATATGGATATTTTCGTGGGTTCTTTTGTTTGTTGAGCGTGAGGAATAATTTATATATAATTTGGAGTCGTTTTGAGTGTTGAATTGCGAGTGAGTGAATTCGAGTGAATTTCACTTCAACAATTGAAATTGGAATTCAAAGGACGAAATTGGAATTGTGGAAATGGAAATCCACGAGAGTTTTCTCCTCATTTTCCTATTTTTCCTCGCTTATTATTTCATTTTCGTCGCTCAGGTTCGTTCGGGAAAATACAAAAGCAAAAGAATTTCTTTGATTCGCAGTAGAAATTGAATTGTGATTTTTTTGTACCTATTTATATTTCTAATGTGTATTGTGGTTTTTTTTGTTTGGTTTTGGTTTTTGGCAGAGAATTCGAATTTACGGGAGCAATAAATCCCAGCTGGAATTCCTCAGTCGATTTCAAACACTGCGAGAAGTTTTCTATCCCAATTTGTTTTATTTCCACGGGATTCTCCAGACGATTTTTGGGTTGCTCAAACGACTTCCCGCCGACCGACTTCCTTACACGCGGGAAATATTCAGTTTGAAAGATGGCGGGGAAATTGCTTTGGATTATTTGAATTCCCTCCCACCAAACACATCCCACCAATCAAAAAGGTTCCTCCCCCGCCCCCACATCACATCTCTTTTATTTATTTAATTACACATTTATGTGGGATTTTGTTGGGAATTCGGAAATGGAAAGAGCGGGAAAATTCCCAAATGATTACGATTTGAATTTGTGTGGTGTAATTGCAGGGAAATGTTGGTGTTGATTTTGCCGGGTCTGACGTCATCCAGTCAAACTTCTTACGTCAAAACTTTGGCTTTGTCCAGCGTCGCGGCCGGCGCCGTCGTCGTCGTCATTAATAATCGCGGACTTGGCGGAGTCCCACTCAAAACGCCGCGGACTTTTTGTGCGTCAAATTGTGAGGACGTGGCGGAAATTATGAGGCATTTACAAAGGAAATATCCGTATCACAGGCGAATTGCGGTTGGGACTTCTCTCGGCGGGTAATTCAAATTCAAAATTCCATTTTTCATTGCTGACGACCTGACGGATGGAAAATACAATAATTACAATAATTAAAAGGGGTTTTGTACATTGGCGGGAGTTTGATTTTGTTAATTGAATGCGTTTTTTTATTCATTAAATTTATTGGAGGATCGTGTTGAGTCACTATTTGACGAAACATCAGGAAGAATCGCTGGAAATTCTCCAATCCGCCATTTTGATTTCGATCGTTTGGAACGCCCACACGGCAACAATGGCCATCGAAAAACCCATCACGAAATATTTCGTCAATTATGCGCTGGCGGACAGTTTGAAATCCCTCATTTCCAAACATCGCGCCATTTTGGAGCCGCATTGGGATTTTGATTTCATCCTGAAAAATAGTCGGACTCTCCGGGAATTTGATACGAATTTCACGGCGCCACAATTCAAATATGCGAATGTGAAGGATTATTATGATGACGTTAGCGTTACGCATCGCATTCCGGATTTTCCGATCCCCGTTTTCGGTCTTTCCGCTCACGACGATCCAATGCAGCCAGGCCAAAGTAAAACAACAACAACAACAATTATTATTATTATTGTTGTAGCTAAATTAATTCCTTGGGATGATTTTGAATTTGAATTTGAATTCTAGCGCTGCCGATGCGGGAAGCGGGATTGAAGGGCTCAAATTTGGCCCTGATTGTGACGGCAAGGGGCGGTCACTTGGGATTCCTTGAAGGATTCTGGCCCACGTCCAAGTCCAAGAATTTCATGGAACGATTCCTCCAGGAATTCCTTTTGACCTCGCATGACCTCCCAATGTCACAATCACATTGACATTGACCAAGATTGATCAAATCGAATCTTTGAACTCGAAATTCGGACGAATAAACAAGCAATAAAAAAGTGTTAAACTTTGAATGCGAATCGTCTGATCACAGTGAGAACAAGTCAATCGGCGTCAAAGTCCAGCAAAATTCTGGATTTTATAGGATTTGATTGCATGATTTCAATTGGTTTCCATTGAATTTTAAATTGCATCTCATTGAATTCTTTTAGTTTGCAATGCAGTGAAAACTCGCACAGTGAAAACAATGAACGGCGTTAAAATTGATCATTTAAACAGGCATTTTGGCTTTTCAGTGGTATCATTCAATTTTGGGTTTACAGGGTCGCCATTTAATTTGATAGATTTCCACATAAATAAAGACATGTTCACAATTTGAAGGAATTGAAATTGAAGACATTTTTTGACTTGGTTTCAAATTTTATGATTGAGGTAAAACAAATTGTTTCGAAATTCAATTTTTAGCCCAAGAAGCCATCAATTTATTGAGATAACAATCGGTTAGTCAAAGAATGAAGTTTGCGAATTTTCCTATGGAGAATGTAAAAAATAGACTTATTGTATAATTTCGACGCCACTCAACAAATAATGTCCGGTTTTGGCTAAAAATAGTTTTAGCGATATTTTCGCTTTCTGTGTAGCAGTGTGTGCGGAAACACGGACAATTGAACTTACTTCGTAGTGCGCAGTGAACGAGTGAAAACACTGAGCGGCGTTGAAATCCAATTGATTGTTTTTTTTTTAACATTCCCAAATTTATACCTTCTCGGATTACAAATAAATAGTTGGAATCCATAAACTCTCTGCTCGATATCCAAACAATGAAATACGATAATTTACCGAACAAACATCATTTAACACGCTCATAAAGTCTCCTAATTAAATACCAATGCAATGAATATAAACTCACAGACACAACATCTCCAATCAATATTGATTTTCATCAAGCACAATTCAAATCAATTCGTATATTCGTATATGAAAACAATTACCGTTATATTCTTTCGGCCATTTAATTGACGCTTCACAATCCATTGTGTAAATATAGATAGTATAGAAAGATCGTTAATTCAATTTCTTCTCGGCTTCAACTTCAACTTCAACTTCCACACAACTCGGCAATTTGTCATTTTGTGACTACCGTTGAGCTGTGTGGAGTGAATGAATTGAATTGAATGAATTGAATTGAATTCATGGGCGGTTTAATTGAGAATATATTTTAAACCTCACATGTGTGAGTCGGCCTTGTTGGTATTTTTATGTGTGGCGTTTCAACATGCCTCGATTTTGGAATTTCTTTAATACATTAATATTCAACCGTCTCAGCCGCAACCTAAAATCCTGTTCCTTTCCAGTGTGAGAAATTCACCCAAAGCGGAAGTATTACAATTTGTATCTTACAATAAAATACAGTTGTCAACAAAACCAATTCTAGTTACACATGTACAAGGTACAAACAAATCTGAGGTCGAGTAGTCGGACGAAGGAAAAAGAATTAAATCAATCGGTGTTGAACACTAGCAAAATTTGACGTAATTGAGCAGAATCAATTTCCATATTCATTTTGTTTTACATCTATTAATCGATATTTTATTTTATATAATTTGATTTTGTGAGCAATTTCACTTTGGTTTTGGTGGCCACAAAATTTTGCACTTTATTTCAATCATAATAATTTTGTTTGTGGGTTTGGGAATTTTGATGGAACGAAATTCCGACTTTAAATCAAAACAAACGAATGCGGAGGTGTGAGCTTTCTATTCGAAAATCAAAAAAATCTCCAAATCCCACATGACAATTTCATTTGAATGGTGTTCATTCGACTTTCAAATTGGTCTCATTTTTTCATTTGTAGAGCCCTCCATAAAATATGACACGATCGTCATTAAAAACTGTTCCAAATGTGGATTTCTTTCTTTTTTGGTTTCCACACTTAATCGGCGCGGCGCGGCGACGAGACTATAAAACAACGACGGCGTTCCTGCGCTTAATGTTTGGCATGTTTTCAGAGTGAAGAGAAAAAACTGGCGCAGAGAGCATCGAATATTTTTATCAATGTGAATTCGCCAATTTAATTTCCACATGGAGAAAACGATGCACACTGGTTCAGATAGCGAAAAAAACGCTAAAAAATCAGAAATTTTTGATTTCATGGTATTTTTAGTTGTTGTTGTAATCTGAACTTCCTAAAGGTTCAGATTTGTGAATTTTATTA
>JAIUND010004214.1:0-12744 GCA_034699125.1 Gisinianus flammeolus | reverse complement strand
GTCGGAAGTTTGAAGCGTATTCTTCGCGCTTCCTTGAATAAACTAAAATGTAGTTTTGCGTGGATGGAGAGTATGTACATCTCGAAATCTCACTCCCTCTCTCTCTAGCATTTCCAGTTTCCATTACATATAGGAAGATTTTGCACTTGTTGTGGATGGACAAGTGAAATTGTGAGGCCATAAAATAAAATGAAAAGAGCCACAATATTTCGTATATCATTATAGAAGAAATGTCTGCTCATCGACGGTGGTTTTTATTTATGCGAATTAAATGTTTGGAGTTGGAGTCAAGTCGGAAAGGGAGTATATAGAAAAATGCTCATTAGATATCTAAATGAACGAATGAATGAATGTTTGTACAGTCAAGTTGGGTTGAGTTACTGCTCTCTCTCTCTCTACGAATCCCCGTATATCAGCTAATGGTCAATGATTTTTACATATAGATTCAGATAATCGTACTGATGAAATGATGATAAATTCCACATTCCACCAGAACTCTGTCAATTCCAGTTCACAATCGTATTCACTCGAGTATTATTATTATTTGAATTTCAACTCGTTCCGAACTCGTTTCTTCTCCAGAGTCTATAGATGTGAATCAAAGGAACAACAAGATGAGAAACTGAACGATTCTATGAGCGAGAAAAAGAAGGCCGACGATGTTGTTGAATATAATTATTGTCCTCTATTCCTGTCATTAAGTCTCCCATTGTTTTTTCTGTATTACAATGGAATAGATTGCAAATTTTTCTCTCTCTCTCTCTACACTCTCTTTGTCGTTGCCCTCCAGTGAATTAAATTTTCCTCTGATTTACTGATATGTTTGTTCATTTCAATTTCATCCTCCGAGAGTCTTTCGGATGAGAATTTCGTGCCCCTTTTTTTATATTCTAATTTCCACCAATGAAATGAAATGCATATTTAAATTATTCGCGTTATGCTTTGGTGGATCGACTGGGATGGTCATGAGAAATTAGATTAAAAAAACTTTGTTGCCCTCAAAATTTTACTCGAGATTAATTGGATGAAAAGAAAAGTTGGAGAGAAGGTGAGAAGGTATATAAAAAGGAAAGAGGAAAGTGAAATTATTCCCCCATTATTTGAGCCCTATATGTTTGTAGACTTTTCTTTAATACTTTTATTTACGATATAATCCTCGTTTGAGTTTGATGTTAGTTTTACTTCGGATAAAGATCGATTTTTTGTACGTACGTCCACACGAAACGCACGGAAGTTTGTGAGCTGACAATGTGAGATTATATCTTTATGCTTTTAAGTATCGACTACTGCCGTGGTTTTGCTACTGAACAAATGAGATGAAATGAGAGCAAATAAAATATTTCAAGTCCAAACTTTTAAACCCAGTATTTTTTCATACATGTCTATCAAATGATGGTTCGTTTTTCGTTTGGGAATTGTGAGTGAATGTGAATGTGAAACACTTTGATTTGGATCATCAACATGGTTTTTTTTACCTCTCCATTAATTTTTATATTTTACATTGGCTGGTACATGTGTTCAACAAGCATTTTATTTCTCATAATATTTTCCTTTTTTACGACCACTCGATTCAACTAGAATTATTTTGTAAAACCAGATTCTTCCCTAATTTTACTGAACAAACTAACAAACTATCATTTCTCTATAGATGTTTTGTAGAGTTTGTCGAGGGATTTAGGAATTTGCGTCCTTTCATTTTCATACTCTTCCATTGTCAAATAATAAATAATATGATTTTAATATCTAAAGTTTTGAATTTGACATGTGGAATATCGAATATCACACAGTGAGGCTGACATGGGAGACAAGATACAAGAGCTCTTAGGTTGAGTTTTTGTACTCTGTTGACGCGTCTGAAGTGAAGAATCTGGAATCTGTGAGCAGCTTTTTGTCACTTGACATTTAAGGTGTGCTCAAAACTCTCTAGAGTATTTTTTTTGATAAAATGAATATAGACAAGGCCCTCTCTTTTATATGTAAGCTTCACAATATTTTGTTATTCTTATATTTTTGCTCTCTCATTCCCCATTTTCTATCGCATCAAATTTTTACGACTTTTATCTTGTGGATCATTTAAATTGATGGTCAGCTCATGAAATTCATTATTGGTTAATAGGAAATGTGGATTTTTCTTATTCAATGTAAGAGCAAATTGGGGAATTGTATATATATTTACGTAACCAATTTTTACGTGTTGTTTCTACGTATTGTTAGTCAGCAAACTGATGAGTATACGAAGAAATCGAAGTACACAAATAATTAGTCAACTCAGTAACTCAGTAGCCTGGAAAAAGCAAGTGACAAATTGAAAGTGTGGAGGAGAGAGAAAGAGAGAGAGAGTTTGTGTACAGCCGAGATATGCCCTGTACTTATAGAAAACGTTTCCCTTATATATTGACACAATATTTATACATAATATGTTGTTGTCGGTTGTCATGTACATTTTGGGAGAACATTTAAAAAACGGCCACCACCTAATTATGAATATAAATAGAGCGTAGAATGTAGAATTTATTATGAGCATATACATATTAATACTAGAAAACCAAGGCTGAGTAAACTTGACTGATTGACGAGGAGACCTAATTACGTATTTGCTCAAGTGCCACTCTGATGCTGTTGGTGGATGTGGATAGAGAATTGAGAATTGGAACGCTCGTTTCTGTTTTTCCAATGAGTCGTAGCGATATAGATATAGGCTGTAGGTAACGGACAAAATATTGTTAATCAGTGTCCATAAGTAAAAGAAGAAAAAGGGTGAAGTGAGTCAAGTCAAGTGACAGAAAGAGAGAGAGAGAAACAGAGAGAGGGAAAAGGAGTACATATATATACATAATAAGTAGCATCCCATTCAACTCGTGAACGGGTGATTGACTGCTCACACCGATTGACTATACACATACTATGTATAGTACACTTCTTACTCTTACACACGTCAAAATCACACTGTTCTGACACCATCAACAAAACGGAAACAATTGAGGGTTTTTATTTCACCTTCGTTTATTTAGTTTACATATATAGGCAGAGAACAACAGGGCTCACTTACCATTCAAAACTCCAGCACTCTTTTATTGTGGTCTCGTGTTTTGGTCCTCTTCCATATTTCCACATTACTGTGACATTACTATTGAATGAAAGTGTGTATAATTGAAAGCTATTGACCCTTCTCTGTAATGGGCTCTAACGACTATTGGCTTGTGCTTATTGCTTATACACAATATATACACCCATCCATATCCAGTTGCCAGTTTGTAGCTCAAATTCAAAGTCCAGTAATTATTATCGTGACAATTAAAAGCTTTTACATTTACATACTTCTTTGCTCTAAATATATACTTGACAATTTTTCACAATTATAGCTTGTGACTTCCTATTTCCATCATCATCATCATCATTAAATATCCTACTTTAAATGTACACATATTCCCACTCCAACTAACTGTCAGTTTAGTTTTGCTCCATTCGCCTTTCGTTATAACAGATTTTAAGGACATTATAATAATTGTCAACTGCATACCTATAGGCTATAGCTGTAAAAAATTCTCCAGTATAATGACACAAGATTCTGAATTGCTCATTGTAATTATTAATTACCTTTGAATTTGAATTGGAGGGACGTCATAATAATATAGAATGAATGATTAATTTACTGATCGAATTGAGACATGGAAAGATTCCGAATATCAAACGATAGTTGAGAATTCAAGACAAGGGGGAAAATTATAGTATAATAAAATGTTTGACACACCATATTTATTTTGAAGGAATGAGATGCCATTCCCATTTGTTGACTTGTTGAGCAATGTCTGAGACTGAGATGGTCTTTGCCCCAAACTAGTTGGCTTCAGAATGTATGTGTGTATTTAGTTGACCATTCTCTCAAGGTCTTCCATATTTTTTATCTGACATGGAATCAGTGAAAAATAGTGTGTTACATAAGAACGAGAACTTGCAGTCAGTCACTCGTCGCTCTCTCACCATTTTTTATGGATGCGAAAACATGGTTTTACTTTTTCCATTCAAGTTTTTTTGTACAAAAGGTATTAATGTCGAATTCCGCAGTACACGCACTCAACAATATACTCACGCGAGAAATGTTGTCTGTGCAAATTGTCCTGTGATTGTCCACGAAAACCACTTATTGTTTTGATGCCGTTTTTTATTGTTGTCCCCCAAATTTTGGCGTCCTCAAAATGTCTGTACATGTACAAATTCGAAGGAATCAAGTTCTGACTCTGAAAGTGAGGGATCTAAAATTTTATGTAAACTTGAAGCCTTTAGAAATCATGACATCAACACCAACAATTTACTGGATGAATTCTTTTGGGGAAAATCGAAAGAGAAAATTAACTGTATACACAGCATAGAGCATAAATGGAGACAATAAGACGATTAGCTGACGGTTTAAGCCATATATCTGTACCTATATGAATGAGCATTTCTCTTCCAGGTAAATTCTTCTACAAATACAAATGTACTAAATCAAATTTGTGAGAAATTTTAGTTGCTTGAGATGATCAATCGATAACCAAACTGCATTTGTAAATAATGACAAATTTGGCTTCATAAATAATTCGGATGAATTTCTTTCTTTCGTTGTAGGTACTGTGTGACTTTATTTTTAAATAATTAATGCAGCATTTTAGTGGTTAGTTACTTGAAAGAGTACAATTGGCAAATTTCCCGAGATCGGATAAATTGACCTGGAAAAGTATGACAATGTAGGACATCATGCTCGCAACAAGTCCAGAGATCAAAGGCTTATCCACGATGAAAACGTTGAAAGCTGTAATTTTAAAATCCCACGCTTGTAAAATTTCCCAGACTTGATGCATTTCGTCTTTTGCTGGTGAGGGCGGAGCCAAGAAAATCCTTTTGAGAAGTTGATCCTTCCGGAATTCCATCTGTAACCAAAACATATATATGGACCAAAATATGGAATTCTACCTTGTTTTCTGTATAAAAAAAAATGCATGGATTACATGAAATTTTGAATTGACTGACCCGGGTGTGAAAAAGATGTCCAAGGAAAAGGAGGACAAGTTGACTCATTTCAAAGATAATGTGGAGCCATCCAAAAAGAAGTTTAAACAAAGCAAACGCATCAAGTTTATCGGAACCATCAATTAAAATGGTGTCTGCGGAATGTATGAGGAAAAAAACGATTCGTAGAATTAAAAGTAAATAAAAAGGTCCAACGACTTGGTCAAATTGACTACAGACTTTTTTCATTTGAGTAATTCTTTTTAAAATGTCTTCACGGCTAAATTCTTGCATTTGACTCATACGCGAGATTTGAATGGTTGTCATTTTGGGCAGTGGTTTGTGACTGGCCGAACTATCTTTGTGAGATTTATTTGTTGAAAGTTCAATGGCTGTGAGTTGACTGAAGTCCGCCTTGGTCTTGATTTCTATTTGCTCACCAAGCTCTACAAAAAGTCTTTCAAAGGCGAAAAGGAGATGAAAAGTCGTCACGACCACAAAAGCAAAAGCAAATTGAATCCCAACAATTGAAGCCAAGGTTCCAAAAAAGTATAAAACAAAGAAGGAAAGTGGAGGTGGAATGAAACCGAGGAGCCAGGAATTTGGCAGAAGTTCGGAGAAAAAAGCTGGTATCATGGCACTAGTCGCGAATTGGTACACACAACAAAAGTAGATATACATTTTATAGCGACGCCAGGATTTCCTTAAATCCATCTCGATGATTTTATCACAATGGTACAATTCACTGAGAATCCGGACGACATTTTTGGCTTGAACGAGAAATACAATTCTGAACATGAACCCAAACGCAAGTGCACCAATGAGTAAACTAAAATTGAGGATTTTAGACACAAATGATAGATTCTTCAAATAATCTAGACCTACAAGTAAAAAGTCTATCAAGACAAGGAAACTGAAAATGTTGTAAATTAAACCGTACAGAGCATAGTAGCTCAACCAGGAGAAATTCAACGGACCCCAGGGCTTATTCAAATAAAATCCACCGAAAATCCAAGCAATCCAAGATACAATTTCCAGCCCTTCAAGGAGCATCTTTTCGCACACAAATATATCTTAAAAATCTCACAACTTTGAAGAACGCAAAAAAAATACGGATATTCTCTATTCAAGTCTTGAGGTCGGAAATTGGAATGAAACTTTTATGTTTTCCTTTATTCCTTCCCTTCTTTTCTGTGACCACACCCACAATAATAAGAATAAAACTTGCCTGCCGTGTGTTTCCCATTAAACTATATGAGTATATACAAAGTGCAAATGCTTTTAGGCAAAAGATGAGTGCATTTGTATATTTTGTCATTCGTGATGATCAGGGAGTGGGTCACGGAGCGAAAACAAATGGACTGAGTCCGTGTTTAGAGGGTTACTAATTATATTGATGCAACCAAATAAGAATTCAAACTGTTTTTTATTTTCCATTACAAAATTTGATGTCAACATTTACCACAAATCAATTACATGCTCCATACTCTTGCATGACAATGCCATATGTCAAATATTCCGTGGAATTCTTTCATCAACTTCCAAAGGCATCCATATACAGATATAATAGGTATGTAATTTCCCACTTCTGGACTTTCTCTCTCATTTTCAGCCAACAGACAATTTCAATGCACTCTCAAACATTGACAGAATTCAAGTTAAATTACATGCCAAAAAAGTACATTAATTGCGAATTCTGTCTCAGCATGCATTCAGCTTATTTTTTATTCCAAAAAAAAAGAAACAAATTTCCGTCTCAATCGAATGTGAGTGCTACAATTTTGGAGAATGGGAAATGTGAACAGCGGACAGGAAAAGGAAATCGATGGACAAATTACTCGTCTCATTTTACATATACCTATGTACATATGGAGGTTAATACAGATCAATAAAGAATTCCGTGACATGCGAAACGATTAAAATAAAGTACCAGTAAATTAACATGTCGTTTCGTTTGAGGTCAAAATTACGTCATTTGCAAATTAAAAATTACGTTGTCCTCTCATTCATTTATTTGTCTTAATTAATTAGTTTACATTGCATAAACTTAAAATAATATAGGCATACAATAAATTTTTTTTATTAAAAATGGTAAAATGATGTTTATTTAATCTTTTTTCTTACTACAAAAATGTCGACTCTCCGTGTATTATCCTTGCTGCCGATGTAATTGGAATATTATAATGATGTAATTTATCATGCAAGCAAAAATTCCTCCTACTAAGCCTCGGTTCACTTTGAAAAATGACGCAGCATTCATTTCCCAATTCCAATCGACCACAATTAATTTGCAAATGCTCTCAAATTCCATTTTCATCGGATTTTTGGGGGCCAAAGTGACCAGTTGACGGAGACGAACTTTCCTTTCTTGTATCTGCACAAATTCATAAAGCACACTACGTTTTCATTTCCCGTTTACACACAGATATTTAAATTAGGTACGCTGTTTGAAATTATTGAGTAAATATACTGACCAAACGTTTGGAGCCCTCGCCCAATTGGAGAGTGTAAAAAAGGAGGATGTGAGAGATGAGGCTGACCCAAGAAAGAGCAGAAACGAGTCCATTTTCTGGTTCTTTCAAAAAAATGTCATTTGCTTCTTGAATCGTACTCAAAGTGCTCGTAATGATGATGAGGAAAATCACTGGACCAACCAGTTTGTCAAATGTCTGGAACAAGACTTTGATTTGTGCAAATCTCTCCACGATATTGCTGGGAGTCCTCAGAGATTTGACATCCAAATCCATTTCATGATGATTTCCCATTTCAATTGCACCCTGCTCGAAATATTTCTTCTTGAATATGAACAGATTTCCTTCGGTATTATTTTTAATGCAATTTTCCACTTCCGTACAAAAGTCATCAAAAATGGCAAGGAGTTTGGAGAGCGTGAAAATTATCAATGAGAAGCCAACGAACGTGATGATGTACGCGGGGAAAGTGCCAAAGATGAAGTATAGAATCAAATGAGGGATATGCCCCAAATAAAAAATCCACGATTTCTCTGTAATGACCATGCTGACTCGAATGGCTGCCATGGAGGACTGAGCGATGGATAATCCAAAGGAGATCCATGTCAGAAGCGTGCACCCCACTTGACATCGCTTTACAATCCTCACTGGACAAACTTCCAACGTATTTAGAAATCTTGAAATGGCTTTTGCCTTATAAATAAAAAACAATTTTAATAACAAATAGAAAGCAAAATGTGTGGCGAAAAATCCACTCTTCACCACATTGCCGAGATGATTCGTGTTTGCGGACACGGATGCATCGGCGAACAGATGTAAGAAGAAGTCGAGACAAAGGACGAACCAAATCAGATTGAAAATGAAGAGATAGAGAGTATGAAAGCTTTTCCACGAAGTGAACACTGGGAAATTCCAAGGGTTTTTCGAAAAAAGATATCCACACATCCAACCCGTCCAGACTGTACATGTAAAACCCGGTAGAACCATTTTCGCACTAAACAAAATGCTTGAAGTGGTCAGTCTATATAGACAGGAAGAGGAAATGAAAATGTGATTGCGTGACTCTATATACTTATGTACATATATAGGCTCGCCATATTTCTTGCTTCTTTCCCTGTGACTTTTGAAATTTACGGTGTCTCGTGTTGTTGTTGTCGTTGTTCTGCTCTTGCAGTTCATTAAATTGTATTTTTATTGTACAAAAACAAAACGTCTCGAACCTTCCCTGAATCAAACAAGAAATATACTTGTTCTGGATTCTGAACCATTTAATTGATTTTGCTAATTGGATAATTCCTTCCTACTCTGGAAGGAAAATTAATTGGAATCCTTTCGAATTTCCATCGTTAATCACGTCACAGTTGAGTGTGTGGCCAACAACTCTTTTATGACAGATACGAATCGTCTATTTATCATTCAACAAGTTAAAGAAATGTGCATTCAATCAAAACGAATAAATATGAAGCCCAAATGTTGGGAAAGAAGTATATTTTCTTTGTATATTTATTATGCCAATAACAATTTTAAATGTGACATTTTCGATTAATTTCTATACATTGAACAACAAAGAAAAAGCATATTCGTTTAAAATTTTGTTATGAACAATGAGAATTTGATGAAACTGAAATATTTTGAGTATGTGGAGAATCTGAAATCAAAGCTCTAGTTTTTATTTTCAATTAATAATAAGAATAAGTAATAAATAATTATCCGTTCGTGTGGTCAATGAAAGGGAATTAATTTCGATACACTTACTCAACAGATCTCGATCATGCATCCAGTTTCTGACTCTGCTGCTGTTGCTGATACAATTGGAATATTATAATGATATAATTAACCATATTTGCAAAAATTCCACCCATCAAACTTCGGTCGACTTTGAAAAATGATGCGGCATTCATTTCCCAATTCCAGTCGGTCACAATTAATTTACAAACGTTCTCAAATTCAGTTTTTGCTGGGCTGTTTGGAGTCAAAATCATCAATTGATTCAAACGGATTTTCCTCTCACTTATCTGTAAAGGACAAAAAAGTTAAAATTGTTCATTGTTTTTTTTACAGTTGTTGGGATTGTGCATAAATATATATCGTACTTACAAGGAATTTGGCTTTTTCACCAAGTTGGAGGATCCAGAGAAAGAGAATGTGAGATAAAAGACCGAGCCATGCTGAACCATGGAAGGCATCGTCTTTCTTTTGCTGGAACAGAATGTCATTTGCGGATTGAATGATGCTCAAAGTACTGGAGCAGATCATGAGGAAAATTATAGGTCCAGCCAGTTTATCATAGGTGTTGAATAGATTTTTGATTTGATTAAATTGTCCAATGACGTATTTACTCGTCACTTGATAATTTTTATTCATCGGGTGATCCAATATACTTTGATTACTTCGATTCTCATTCCCATCTCGATCCAAATATTTCTTTTGAAAAATGACGACAATGTCCTGGACCCCACTTTTGAAGGAATTCTCTGTTTGAATACAAAAATCTTCAAAGATCCAAATCAAATTGGACATTGTGAAAATGATGAATGAGAAAGCCACGAAAGAGACGAGGAGAGCAGGGAAAGTGGAAAAAACAAAGATGATGAATAAGCGTCCATAAGTCCCCAACGAGTAACACCAGGCTTGCTCCGTGATTTCCTTATTGATAGCGAAAGTGATGAGAATGGCCTGAGCCAGTGTGAGTCCAAAGGAAATGAAAGTGACGACACAACACAGTTTCTGGAATTTCCTTTTACTCACTGGCACTGTGGACACTGGGTGAATCTCCAATGTTTTTAGGAATAAAGAAATGGCTTTGGCATGGAAGATAAAATATATTTTGATTGTGATATGGAAAGCAAAGAATGTGACCAGGAATCCATTTTGAACTATTTTGGCCACATAATTTACTTTGTGTGTGGATAATGGATGAACATTGACGACGAAATCTGTCATGAGGAAAAACCAAATTGAATTGACTACCAGAACGTAAATTGTGTACGGACTTTTCCATGTGGTGAAAACTGTGAATTTTAAAGGATTATTTGTAAAAATATAGCCTGTTGCCCATCCTACCAAAGATGCTGACCTGAAACCAGACAACCCCATTTTAAAACTACCAACATTAGACAAATGAATGTCGCATTGGACTTGCGATTTTTTCCCCGTCCATTTGCATGTCCTGCATGTTAAGAATCAATTAGTTGATTGACTTCAGTCCAGTGGAAAATAAAATTCCAGGTTATTCTCCTGCTGGAATCCTGTCAGACTGTCAGCTATGTACGATATAAAACAAAACAATTTACGGGCTTACAGCAACAAGCCATTAAAAACAAGCATTTTTCTCAATTGTGCTTCTATCGGACATGTAGTTGAGTAGTCAATTAGTTCAAGAGCAAACAACAACTCAAGTATTTCATATTTCCCATTTCGCGGTAGAATGGTCAGGTTACAAAGTAACAATTTTCATTTAATGGAAAGAATTCATTAAATGTCGACACATTGGACAAAGTTTTGAGTTTTTTCTCTCGTTTCATCAACTTTTGAGAATAAATTCCTGAGAGCTTTTACTCGGTTTCTCATAGTCATTGGGCTTCTCCAGTTACATCTATATAGTTAAATAATAAAACAATAGGTAAATACGGATTTCGGAAGTGGAATGATTCACCTCGTGTAAATGTTTGATGACTCAATGTTGATACTCCATTAGGTCCGTGTTCAATTTCATTGCAAATTTATCGCAAATCCAGGAAAGGAACTCATCGCAAAAAGCAGATAATCTGCATAAGTACTCGAAAATCTAATCTTTTACACATATGGACAACGACGATGAGAATGACAAAGTCGCTGAATGGAGAGCAAGCAGAAGGCAATGCGAGTATGCTCACTCATCTTCATTTGATACAGCCCAAAAAAACACAAGTACTTTATACCTGTACTGAATAATGCGATGACGATGTCATAACGAAAATTTGAATAATTTAATTAAGGAAATCCCTACAAACACTCAATTTCATGTTCAAGTTGAGTAATGGTCATCTCGTTCACGTCTACCATTGTAATTTTGTTTCGCCATAAGCATGGTTAAAATTTAAATTTAAATCGTGATAGAGAATAGAAGCATAAATGGACCTACGCGCTCCATAAATTAAAATGTATTCCCATACTAAAAGCCGACGTATTGTTTTGTTCATAATACATACATATACACAAATATATATATGCCAGTTAGTCGCACACCCCATCAACACTTAAACTCAGACGTTCCCAACAAACGAAAAAACCGTCGAACAAAAGAGCCCACTCAACCCTTTCTAGCTCCACCCCCGTACAAATAATTTCCATTCCTGATCGCCTTTCCTCAGCCAATTCTCTCATGCCGATATCGACCACCGGGACAGCTTCTGCCTTTTCCACGGTCATAACCTCCACATCGTGCTCGGCTTCCGATTGAGTTCCCGGATACTCGTGAACGCTGTCACGCCACATATCGGCATGAGGTGGCACTCCAAAACCCAAGCTGGCGCGTGGCACCCGCCGTCCAGCCACGACCATTGACCCTTTGTGGGTCACGACGGTGTTAGTAAAGTTTGTGATCGAAAACTGTCCTGTTGAAGGCTCTAGAGGACCATGAAGGAATTCACACTGGTGAGACCCCCTATCAAATGTGATCAACGTTTTTCTTCAAATATGCAAAAGCTCCGACATACTCAACGTTTCCATAAATCTTTCTCTTGCAAAATTACGAAGTGTAAGTTTTGTTCTCTTGTGTTTGCGGACCCTGCTGCTCTTTCCACTCATGAGTCCACTCACCAAAACCCAAAAGACAACGAAGGGTAACAAGGAAATAAACTGGGATTAGAAATGGAATGTTCCCCATCCGTGGCTGAGTCCTCCTCACAAAATTCTACCTCCGTCTCTGTGTCTACGTCAGCAATCCAGCTCGTCAAGCAGAAGCGTATTGAAGGGAAACTATGGTACTTGTATAAAGTCTGTGGAAAGCATTATGCTGGCTTTACCGTAGCCATTTCTCATATCCGAAATCATATTGGTGAGTATCCGTTTAAATGTCCATTTGCAAATTGTAAAAAGGCTTACACGGAGAAACACTCGTTAATTCGCCATGAAAGGAATCATTCAGGGATCAGGCCGTTCCGTTGCGAGATTTGTGAGGCATCGTACAAAGATCAAAGCGGCCTCAAATATCATCAATCAACTCAAAATATCGGCAACAAAAAAAGACACAATTGTGAGCGTTGTGGGGAAATTTTTCAAGACTACCGTCAACTATGGCGTCATA
>JAIUND010004213.1:0-12745 GCA_034699125.1 Gisinianus flammeolus | reverse complement strand
ATTATTATTATTATCATTATCATGCAACTGCATGTCTTTTGATCTTTTCTCTCGTCACACACAGTTGTTTCTCCAGATTTGACATTTTACCATTCATCATTTTCATTTTCTTTTTCATCTGCTGTGTGTGCCCTGCGTGGAAATTTAATTGCTTTAATTCGTATGTATATCCGTCCGTCTGTCCGTCCGTCCGTCTCTCCATACACGTCTGATGATTTCCTCATTCTCTCAAGTACTCAAATTACCCCAATTATAACGATCCTCTTTTTTTATCAAGGGACAATCAGAGTCGTTATGTTTAGATGTAGAGAGAGAGCTCAGAGAACATTTTCTATGTAATTTCTCGAGTGTGTGTGGATTTGGAATTGACAATTGTGATTGTGATTCTGATTGTGATTGTGTGAATTGAGATGAGATGCGATGGCGAGAGACAGATTTTTCTAGACTCTTTTTCTTTTCCTTTATCCCTATCCTTAGATTTTCTGTGATGAAAATATTCCATTCACTTTTCCCCCTTCTCTTTCTCTTTCTCCTATATTATCTAATATGTACATAGCACAGCAGGAGTAAAAAACATGAGCGTGTGGAAATGGAAATGGAACAAAGCCTGTGGCTCAAATTCACAGAGAGAGAGAGAGAGAGAGAGAGAAATGGGGGGAGGGGAGAGGGAGGGGAAAGCAACAAGTGGATGATGGATATGCTGGAGGAAAATGGATGGAAATAAATTGAGACGACTTAAATCTGAGAGAGAGAAAGAGAAAGCGAGAGATGGAGAAAATCCCACACAGACACAGATTCTCAATCTCGACTTGCTCTCGTCTTTTAAAGCTAAATATTTCCCTGTCGTCTCTCCGTCTCTCACAATTCCCTTTCACTTTCACTTTCGCTCTCTTAACTCTCAACTCTCAAGTCAAATGATGACAACTGACAACACTCGGAAAACGAAAACTAAAAGGAAAAGGAAAAGGAAGACCACGAGTATTTAGAAGAAGAGATGAGAAAAAACAACAAAAATAACGTGTGTGAAAACGTTTCCATTTGTTGCTTTTGCTTTTCTTTCTCCTTTTGCTTTTCCTTTTCCGTGAGCTTTTGCTCTCTCTCCGTCAAAGTCAAAAGTCAAAAGTTGCCCTGACGGAAATGTGTTCAATTTTGTCAATTGTGAATTGTTCAAATCTCACTCATTTCTGTCATTTACAAAGTACATGGAAAATTTGGAAAAATCATCCCAGAATGTTTTTTTCTTTTATATAATAGACAAGAAAATATAAGATTCGAGACATGGGGAAATTTTCTAATATACGAGTATTCACGACTTTTTTCTTAGGGTGGCCGAGTTTTTTATTTTTTAAACTATTGATTCCCTCCTGTTGCTTTTTTTTTTGCTCTCTTTTTTGTTTTTCTTATATATATATTTGTGTTTCTTCCCCACGTTTTCCTTGTACCGTGTCCACAGTCCACATTACATTGGGGAGTTTTGTGGGGGGGAGAGGCTCAACGAGAGCTCACCTCAATTTCAATTTCAATTTCAATTGGACGACTCCTCAAAGACTCAAAGTAATTCGTACGTAATTTGTTCACATTTCCACAATCCACATAAAAAAAAAAGTGTATATATATTAGGCAACACTCAAAACTGCCGTTTTTCCCACACACGCACGAGCACACAATGGACAATGGACAAACGACAATTGACAATTGATGAGGACTTAAATCTCCGATAATTGGCCATTCCTTTCCTTGTTTTCTTTCCCCTTCTTTTTTCCCTTTCTCTCTCTCTCTCTTTTTTCTCCTTCAAATCCTCAAAATCACCTAAATAAAAACCCGAGGCAAAAAAAAAACCTCCAAGAACTCCTCACACACAGTACACACACAGAGCAAGGAAAAAAACTCACACCAAAGAGGAAAGCAAACAGGGGAAAAACCGCGGCTGTTGTTGCTCTCTTTTGCTGTCTAATTTCCGTTGTCTTTTTTTCCTTTCCTTTTTTTGTTGTCTTTTTATCGTCGTCTGTCTTTTCAAAACTTAACACTTTTCTCCTCATCTTTTTTTTCTCTCTCCTCAAATTTCACTCCTTTTTTTTCCCCACTTTACATTTCTTTCATTTTCTCTCCCGGAAAAAAAACCCTCCAAGAAAAAAAAACAAAATCTAACGTCACAATCACAGAAAATAACAAAACCCCTTCAGAGAAAATCCCACAGAACTCAGACCGGCGGTAGGGAAAACTAAAAGAGCCCCCGAAAACCAATGAAAATGAAACTCAATGAAAACTATACCTAATATTTTAATATTTCAAAGCCTGAGTGAAATTCAAAGACAAAAAAAAAATGAAAAAAATGAAAAAAAAAACAAAAAAGTCGACAAACATTTCGTATACACATTTCATCAAAAAATGATGTGAGGAAAATCTGCAAATCTGTGTCTGTGCATCTCGAAAAGAGTTTGCAAACATATAAAATATAAAAAACATGAAACACAATTCTTTTTTAAAAAAATACTTATATAGAAAACCGACGATAAATTGCCATTTTGTCATTGCTGTAAAAAAGAATTTTTTTCTTTTTTTGTCGAGTGTTTCATGTATGAATTTAATATTCAGATTCAGAGAATCATTCAATCATTCAAAGATGCAGATCAAAATCCGGCTTTTCCGCGTATTAAAATCCCATAATACGGTAAAAAAAATAAAAGATTGAAGAATATACGGAGAAACATTCACTCTGGATTCAAAAAACAAAGACAAAGACAAAAAAAAGAGGAACAAAAAGTAAAGGAAAGTAAAAGTAAAAGGAGAGAAAGCACAGACAAAGCTGTTTGGGAAAAGGATTAACAAAAAAGAGCGAATTGACGAGTAAAGTATCAACGAGAGTTCAACGAAAGGAAACGAATGAAGGATTTTTTTCTTTTTCTTTTAAATAAAATACTCTAAAACTCCAAATGTCGATGTGTTAAGCCGTTGAAAGAGGAGCCGAGCAGGAACGGATGTGATGTGATGAGCTCAATCCTCAATCCACACACAGGAATACAACAACAACAACAACACAGCTACAGAAAAACAACAGAGGACAATTATGCTTCTGCTCCATTAATGGATTATCCGCCCCTCCCCCCTCCTTTCTTCTTTCCCTCCTTCGATGGTTTCAATATATTAAATTGCTATAGGGAAAAGCTCAACTCCTCTCAATTCAATGGAAATGTGGAAATGTGGAAATCTCCATTGTTGTTGTTGTTGTTGTTTTTATTGAGAGGGACTTTGGATTTGGTTTTGAATTTGGTTTTGGTATATATTTTGTCAGAGAAAAATAAAATTTATCTGTAGAGAAAGAAAAAGAAAATGATGATGAATTTCTCCTTTTTTCCATCATGGAAGAAACAACTGAATTCTGATTCTGATTCTGATTGCAATTGCGATTGCGATTGCGATGTCAAAATTGCGATTGCGATTGCGATTGCGATTGAGAGGTAAAGGACGTCAAATAAAGTGAGAAATTTCAAATTTGGAGAAAGTCTGTGAGAGTTTATCTAAATTGAAAGTAATTTGGTTTTTTTTTATGGTTGGAAAGGAAAGTGGAGATGAATGTTTAATCAAGATGATAGATTGCGTGGAAAAGTGAGGCAGCCGAAGAGAGAAAGAGACAGAGAAAGAGAAAGAGAGCCAGAGGGAAAGGGAAAGCAGAGAAAGAGAGAGAGAGAGTGAGAGAAATTTCCGACTTTCCGTCATCTTTTGGCCTTGGCTGCTCTTTCGCTCTTTCGTTGTCGTTGTCGTTTTCGTCTTTGGTCTGTTTAATCTGACTCGGATGAATATTTTAAGTGAATTTCCTCATATCTGTCCGTCCGCGTTCGTCGTCCGTCGTCTTTTGACAATTCTCAAGTTCCCCACATGCATTACGATTACGATTACGATTACAGTTTTATCCCTTATCTTTTCTCTCTCTCTGTCTCTCTCTGTATTATATGAGGACGCGGAGTCTGTTTGATCTTTTCCTTTTCCAACGGGCTCCATGTCACGCCCATCACAACTACATATAAAAATGAAAATGAAGAGGACAAACGACCAACGACAAATGAGCCAATGGGAAATGTGGAAACGGCGGCTGATTCTCATCATGAAATTCAAATGCAAAATTCTTGACTATGTAGTTTGAAAAATTCCAGTCAGGGAAAAGACGAGCGAGAGGATCACAAAACTCAAACTCTAACTCAAACAACTTTTCTCCTCGCAGTGTGATGTGCCCAATGCACACAATTCTGTGGAATTATTATTATTCACATTTCCATCCCCCACCATGAAATTTGTTTCGGACTTGTCAGTTTTGTGAGAGTTTTGTGAGTGTAGTTTTTAAGGGAAACAGAATCTCAGAATCACAGACACACAGAAACAGACAAATATTCTGACTCGTTGAGAATTGAGAAGGACCAAATCAAAACGAGGATGAAATGAAAAGTTAAAAGCATTTCCTTGTCAATATAAAAAAGGTACTCACAAGAAAGAAAAAAGGAACGTGTGATGGGATTTAAGGAAAAGAAAAAGAAAAAGAAAAAGAAAAGCAAACAAGGAAAAATCAAAAAATGAACAGCAACAGCAACAGCAACAAAACTTTCACAATCGTTTTCCCCCTCAAATTTGTTCTCTCCCCACACAAACACAGGAAAAAAAACGAACAAACCATGTAAAATCAACAAAATGTCAAAATGTGTCGTCCGGAAAACTTTCCCTCGGATTATTAAAACACAACACGATTCAGCAATTTGACAATGCAGCAATTAAATAAATTTATTAAATTGGTAAAAAAGAAACAAAAACATTAAATTAGAGATAGAAAAAATAGGGGAAAATATGAGGTGGAAAAAACGAGGGGATTTACCTGTGGATATATTTTTATGGAAATGAAAATGAAAATGAAAATGAAAATCCGTATATAGAATTCGCTTCTGCTAAGTATCTTTACGATTTTACTTTTCCTATATGGTTTTTCTCTCCTCCAAAATCTCCAAGCATGTGAAATGTATATGTTGAAATATCCAGAATCCAGAATCCAGAAATGAAACGACTGTCGGTCGCGAGGATTTCAAAATTCTTCAAAAGTCGTTCACACACAAACACGCACACAGTTCTCACAGCAGAGGAAAGGGAAAGGGAAAATTAAAATTACATGTGTACAATATTCAGTGTGGTTGTATATTTATGTATATTTATTTCGTGTTTGGATTCCGTGGAATTTTATTCTAGTTGAAGTACAATTAGTGCTTTGGATGTTGAGTATATACGTGGAAATGAAATGAATGTGTAAATAAATGTGGGTTTATGTTATGTGCTTTTAAAATCAACGTGAGGACAGGGACAGACGGGCACACACAGATGACGGAGAACAAGTATATAGATTTAGATGTAGCTTCTGCTGATGATGATGATGATGAAAAAGCCCTGGAGAAACCGTGAATGTGAATGTGAGTGTTCTCTCGTCTCAATGCGGACTCAAACTGGAGAGAAGACACGCTTTGACGCTGGACTTTCTCTTTCTCTCGCTTTCTCTTTCTCTCGCTCTCTGTCGCTGAGTTTGGAGTTTAGAGTGAGTGACAGACACGGAAACCTCTGTGATACGGAAATACCCACCGTCTCTCTCTCTCTTTCTCTCTCTCTTTCTCGCTCTCACTTTCCTAATAAACACAGAAATCCACGTAAAAGAAGACACAAACAGTCGACAGACAACGTGACAGAGAGAAAAGAAGAAGCGAGAGAAATGAAAATTGTGTGGTGACTTCTTGCACTCTCGCCTAATATAAACTAAACTAAAGTAAAGTGCATTGAAAAATGTCAGCTGTTGTCTTTTGGTTATCTTTTCCGACTGGGAAAAGTACTGTATATAAAAGCAATAGCTCCACAGCGCGTTTTGCTCTCGCTTTGTTTTTTGTCGCTACTCATTTATTCATGCGCTTTCTTTCTGTGTGTGTGTGTGCTGTGTGTGTCAAATGTCAAATGTCAATCCACAGGTCTTAATTACCGCTCGCCATATATAGCGTAAAATGCTCGAGTGGGAGTGCACTGGAAAAATTAGTTACATTACATAAATACTTACTCGCCTTTTCCCAGTTGCCATTGTCATTGTCAGCCTTTTCCCATTGCAATTTGCAATTTGCATGTACAAAAAACCAAGTGTTTTTCTACAGACATGTATTTTTCACCATACAGGGAAACCCGGCAACAAAGAATATTACGACATGTAATCTGCTCAATTTGCAATTAATTCGTCATTCGGTGTATACGCGGAACGCTGTGCCGTCATTAAGAAAATTCATCTCATTTCCGTGTGAGCGTGTTGGTTTGTGTGTGTGTGTTGTGTTGTGTTTCCTGAATGTACGATACGATACAACGTCAATTTAGCCAACGCCAACGTGAACACGGGCATGTTCGTTCTTGTCAGAGGAAACGTTCAGGACAAAAAACGACAAGGACAACAAATCCACACGGGATTTCCACATGTGTACAAAATTCCGCAATGGAGACATTTAGTCCAATCAATTTTATAGTCCTTTTGAATTGAATCAATTGAAGGACTTTGACATTGACATGATCATAATTAATTTATGGGTAGAAATGGAAAGCCAAGATGTCATTTTTTGTTTTGTTTGCATATATATTTCAAGATTTATTTATTTACCGCCAATTGTTTCCATTAAAACAAAAATAAAGAAGACACTTTGGGAGCAAGCCAATTACAAATGAGGACATAAGACACAAAAAAAATCAATTCGTTTTCCTGTACATGTTCATTAAATGTGGTTAGTCAGTTGAGGAAAGGACCTTGACAAATGACACCTGACAAAAATGGCCTATCTGATAAGGGCTCCATCATAAGATGGGACGATGGATGGGCCTTGAAGGGCTGGGAAAGAGTGACTTGGATGATTTGGCACGGGCATCACGGAGATGACTGGAGCAGCAACGATTGGAGTGATACTCGCAACTGGTGCTGGAGCAACTGGTGCTGGAGCAGCAGCCTCAATGATTGGACGGATTTCTGGTCGTGACACTGGAACTGGAAGAATATTCATTACTGGGGCAATTGGAGTAATACTTGGTGTTGGGGCAATTTGAATTGGACGGATTTCGGGTGCGACTGGTGCGACTGGTGCGACTGGCTTGACTAATTGTGGGAGATTTGGGAGTTTGTTTCCTGGTCGGATGACTGGGAGAACGGATGGTCCTGATGGCTCCTCAATGATTGGAGTAATGATTGGTTGTGGAGCAGCAATGACGGGGAGTTTATTCTCTGGAGTGGGGAAGAATGGAAGGTCAATTGATGGACGTTGATTGATTGGTGCGACTGGTCGTTCAATCTCGAAAGATGGGAGACCTGGAAGGATGATTGGTTGAGCTGGTGATGGAGATGGAAGAATTGGAGTGATGCTCGCAACTGGTGCTGGAGCTTCAATGATTGGACGGATTTCCGGTTGAGCAGCCTCAATCCATGGAAGGACGGAAATTTCTGGTCGGACGACGGGCATGATGGTCATTTCTGGGGCAATGGGTCGGATGCTTGGTTCAATGATGGGTGTAATCACGGCTTGAGGTGGGGACACGACGGGGAAAACAATGGGTTTCCCAACGATGGGTCGGATGGCAGCTTGAGGCTCTTCAGTTGGAAGGCCTGGACGGACAATGGGGAAAACTCCGATGGTGGGTTTCTCTGCCTCGGCAATGGGTGTGATGATGGGTGAAGGGGCCACCACAATTGGGCTCACGACTGGTCGTGAGGGAACGACCATACCGGGATTAATAAATCCTGGAGCGACCACTCCTGGATTGATAAATCCTGGATTGGTTGGTTGAACGGATGGACGTTGAATGATTTCCTCTTCCACGACGACGGGCATCACCGAGATTTCTGACTCTGATTCTGGTTGTGGGCGAATTGGACGAATGACGGCCTCAGAAATGGGCTTGACACTGACAACAGCTGGGGCTGGTGTGACTGGACGAAGGACGGGTTTGACTGGGACTGGTTTCACCAATACTGGGAGTTTGTTTCCTGGTCGGACAACTGGAAGAATCGTCATTTCTGGGGCTGGAACTGGAGCAACTGCTTCTGCTGCTGGAGTGAGAACGGTGGAAATGAAGATTTTCCCGGTGGGGCTCAAAACGGAAGAAGATGAGGAAGAATAACTCGTCACCTTCACATCGGCTGTAGCCAGAACGGCTAAACACAGAACGCAAAGGAAAAGTGTGCTGTTCATCTTGGATTTTGAATTTCTAATGGAGGGAACTTCAAAATTATAGACTGTGCTTTTTGGGCTTATAGTTCTTCTTCTTCTTTGGTTCTTCTGTGGTGTGTTGGTGAGTGAGCAGAGTGTGATTTTCTCAGTCCAAAATCCGTCTATTTATACCAAAAAAAAATCAATTGTTCCACAAAATCACATCAATTAGATTAAATCAACGTGTTGAAAAATTGTTATAATTAAGTCCACCAATTAAAAAATGTAAATGTACAGCCAATTAAATCTTAAATCCTTGTTGTTAAGCTCTTTATTGCGCTCATATAGTCGTTTGTTGCCGTGTTGAGTGCACGCGGCGGCCGCCAAAATTTTCCATGCAGTGTCCACATGCATTTTTATTAGTAGAATCTATCGTATGAATGTTTAACAATGTCGTCGACGTTATATAATTTCCGTCGCATTTTGACAAAACATATACCTATTTATTTTATGAAGTGTGAAGAAACGTTTGCAATGAAATAAATATATATATGTATAAATATAGTGAGTGAGGAAAATTGATAAGAGGAAATGGAAATATGATGGAGTTTTAATCCCTAATAAAAAGGCTCAAAACCCACATCGTCATCGTCACACTCCTCGTCGTTCACACATTTGTTTTTATGACTTTTGCGACGACGATGATGAAAAGGATCTCGAGCATTCAAATCCGCGGGATTAACATTGTTCAAATCACACGCACACGAAGAGCTCATGACTTCATTAAATTATACAAAATGTCCATCACACACTGTGAACGTGAACTGTGTGTGCGTACATTTCCACATGAACTGGAGTCATTTGATCATAAAAATAATTACAATTCCAATATATGTGAATTTCATTAGTATTAGCAATTGAATCCGCGTCAGAGTTCCGTTTCACAATTACATGTCAAGTATATCAAGTCCTACACATAAAATGTGCATGTTCAATGGTCAAATATATGATGCTGTGAAAAGTCCACTGTGGAAACAAATGCAAAAAATAGAAACACATTTTCATTGCTTTTCTATATGTATTTAATTGGGTATATATGTAAGAGAATAAGGATATTTTGCTTTGTATACATATACAACTTTTCATGAGTAAAATTCATCGGCTTTTTACCCGGGAATTTCAAATATTTCAAATAAATAATAAATATTCCGGGAATTTTAATATATAGGGTTTTATGTTTTAAATTAAGGATCATCCGAGTAATTTCGGATTCGGATCGTGTAATTGGCATCGATTGAGATGGCTCCAATTGGAATTCCAGCTCCCATGTCCGTCCCAATTGGGACTGATTGGAGTAACCGGAAGTTCCTCGACACCAGCTGACCATCGCTGTCATAGCCAAAAATCTGCTGAAAAAAATCATTGTCTTTGTCTTTGTCTTTTGAATCATCTTCTTCTTGCTTTGAATTATTTTGTTTTGTGGCTGATTCATTCTTGTCCTCCGAATTATTTCCCTCTGATTTTTTCGGACTTTGACAATGTTCATGGCGTTGATGAAAATCGCAGTCGACCACAAAACGGCGGACACTGCTCGGGATTTGCCATTGAAATCGATACAAATCCATTTGTTTCTTCAAGGAATGAATTGTTGTGGGGAGACCGGAGCTGTTCGGAATGTTCGGATGACTCCGGAAAAACAAGGAAAACGTCGGGGTCCTCTCATTCAAATTCAAATTCCCCGCCGCCGGCGATTGGATTTCCTTTAAATCCTTCTCCGATTTCCCCCTCCCCAAAAACGTCAAATTCCCCAGTCCACTGAACTCATCCACAAAATCCATTTTCTTGCCAAGTTCAGCCCATTTGGAAAAGCGCGGGGGGTTCAAACCCTCCTTTAAAAATTCAAAAATCCCTTTTCGGCCCTTCCACTCTCGAAACCTGAGGATAGTCTCCACGTCCGTCCCCTCTTTGCTCCGCTCCAAACTGGTCATGGACATTAATTCCACCAAGGACGTCTTCAAAAAGTGGCGACTCGCCCCGGCTTTCCTCCAGAAATCCTTGCTATATCTCCCCGCCAACTCCAGTTGAGCATCCGTGAGGGAGTCCTCATGATCTTGAACCCTTTTCTCCCATTTCTTCACGGCAAACTCTGCCCCTGACACTTCCTTCAGGAGACCCTTTAGAGACTTCCAAGTCTCATTCTGAAGGGGTGTGAAGGGCGGGAAGTTTAAATTCAAATTCAAATTCAAATCCCTCAACGCGGATTTTACTGCAAGCCCAAGGAATTTCTCCAACGGCTCCACGTGGTACAAAATCGGAGTCGTCGTCGACATCATTTCCATTGCGCCTGCGCCTCCAGTTTTTTGTTGTTGTTGTTGTTGTTGCTCATGAAGAAGAATCTCTTGGATTTGATCCAGAACGCGATTGTCCCCATTTCGGGTCACATTTGCATCTGAAAGTGGCACCGGGATTTGAATTTCCCAGCCGGAAGGGGTTTCTTTAAAAAAACCGGCGGGAGTTGCATTGGAATTTGAATAGAATTTGGCGGCAATTGGTGGGAGGCCGCGGACACGCCAGGGAATCTCAAGGGAACCTGGATGCGCTCCATCCTGGAATTTCTCCAGGCTTTCTCGAGTAAATTCCAAAATGGCCGCCGAATGAAAGCCCCACGTGACTCCTGTAATCACGTGCGTCCCCTTTCCTTTTCCTTTCCCGCCAGGACTTTCCAGGGCCCGTGTCAGCTTGTCCAAGTCCAAATGGTCCAAAATGGGCGCATTCGGATCCAAATGGAGTTTCTGGTGGTGAGTGGGCGTTTCCTGTGTGATTAAAAGGTAGTCTAAATCCAAGGATGACTGAAGATGATGAGGAAGAGCAGCGGGTAAAATCAAGGATGTCTGATGGTGGTGGTGGGATAATGGGAATTTTTGGAGGATGAGTTGTTCCGGACCTTTCCCAAGGATTTCTACGAGGTCGGATGAAATCCCCACCGCGAGTTGATCTGGAATGGAGAGACTTTGGAATATGACGGTGGGATTTGGGGGTGGGATCATCCGCACAACTTTTTTATTGGCATTGTCGCCGTTGTGGGTGGTCTGAATGTACATGGGCGGTTTCGTGTTTGGATTTGGATTCTGCTCAAAACTTGGGACTTCTTGAGGAAGGTTTGTCAAGATGGAAATCCCCGGGAAAGTTTGAGTTCGAGCGTCGTAGAGAGAGCCGATTTGATGAGCGAGTCGACCCAACGGTAGAACTTGAAGTGTTTCATCCGCATCATCGGATGATAATAGTAATGTGGACTGAGAGTGAACGAACAGTGGAGAAATAGAAACGGAAATGGAAACAGCGCAGATGAGAAGGAAAATCATCGCAATCTCGCACAATTCTGGAAAATTTAAACAAAAAGAAATTAAAATTACAACCAAATTACAATTGGAATTTTTCTATAGAGCTGTGAAGCTGTGTGCATTGTGCAATTTGAACTTTTGAATTTTTGAATTTGAATTTAAATTTGAATAAGATATAGAAAACGAACGTGTGTGTGCTGTGTGAGATTTGAATAAACTTTTGATTGATACACAGTGAAAAAATGTATGGGGAATTTGGATCGTATATATAATATGTTTTATCCACAATATTTAATAATTTTTGTCTGTGGTTTTGTTGTCTATTGTGGATTGATCCGCAGCGAGGGATTTTATATTTGATGGAAGCACACAGCGAGTCTATATATATGTAACGATATAGAAAACACAAGGGAAAATTCCTTTACAATATACGAAAGCATTTTCTACTCTTATATATCATATATATATACTCGCACATTCCCCCCAAAACAATTATCCCTTTTCACTCGGACAATCAGACTGTATATATTTTTCCATGTAAAAAACTCACCTAAAATCCCTCTAGACCTTTTGGTTTTTTACCCCCTTCCCCCCTCCCCTTTTGTATATAAATATACATTGTCAATTTTAATATGCACATTCGCCACATGGCCACACATTCCCTTTCTCACCTTTTTCTCACTGTCCTAATTAAATAAGCTATATATATGAGGTTCTCCACCAGAATAGGGATCATTTACCTAAAATCACTTTTTCGTATATTTATGGACAACAGAACATGGAGAATATTTTAGGACAAGTTTAAACCATTTTTACTGACCAAAAGTTATTTGAGATGGTCGTTAAACTTCTCCAAAAATTCTAAATTAAAGTAAACCGAGATGACTTGTGCAATTTGAATTTAATTACAATCATTGAGAAACTTATTTATACGCGCCAAACAGCCGAGAATATTCAAGTTCAAGGCGCTATAACTCAGAATCTAGTTTTACGTAAATGACCCCTTTTCTTACGGTGTTCCTCATATATACATATATTTTATACACTTTACAATATGGGACAGAGACCGTAAGAAAACAATGCGTGTATACGTCTGCATAACTTCTGAGTTATATAGCGCTTTGAATATTCTCGGGCTTTTGGCGCGTAAATACTTTGCTCCATGATTTGAAATTCAAGAGCAAAACACAAATCATCAATTTACTTTAATTTAGA
>JAIUND010004212.1:0-12749 GCA_034699125.1 Gisinianus flammeolus | reverse complement strand
ACCCAAAGCTCCATCTCTAATACTTTGACCTCCAGAGCAGGTCAACTCGGACAAACGAAATTAAGGAAAATATTTATAGTTCGTTTTTGAACTTAACAGACGATATATACATACAAAACGTGGAATATTTGATTTAGCTTGGCAAAGTGGGGGGGGGGCGAGGGCGGGAGGGGTTGCGAGTAGCGACGGGCTTTTTACTTGTAATAATAATAATAATAATAATAATAATAACAAGTATGGCGTACGGCGATGCATATTGGCCTTTTGGATCCGGCTGATAGAAACGGCCAAGGGCTGGGTCATACAGGCGCGCATGGAAGTTGTAAAGGTCAGTCTCTGGGTCATACTCCTGACCTGTGAACCTGTAGCGGAGGTCCACATCCGTCACGGCTGTCCAGCTGTCCAGGAGCTGTCCATAGGGGGTGTAGTCGTAGGACGCGACCACTTGACCTCGAGAAAGAACGAGCCGGACAGACCCGATCGTGTCAGTGTAGACTGCAAAGTACTGACCGGACCGGAAGAAGCCGATGAGACCACGCGGGCCATAAATGTACAGTGTCGTCCGGGACCGGGGCGGAAGTTGTGGGGATATAAACAACAGTTCCTCTTCCATGAGGACGCGGGCACTCTCGTCACGACTGATATAGTTGACCTGGGAGGTCAGGTGACCTTTTTGGTTCCAGACTCGTTTCGTCGCGCGTTCCCCGCGGTAATCATACGTGAACTGTAGCACACTTCCGTCCGTCATTTTGATCTCGAGGGGCTTCCCTAGGAGAGGGTCGTACAGAATATTGTCAATCCCTTTGTGAAGAGCCTTGTTCACATTGCCCACGCCGTCATGACCCACGTCATAGGTCAATCTCCGACCATGACTAGTTTCGGTGATGGTGACAGAGGTCATTCGATTAGAACCAGGATTGTAGACGAGCTGGATCCGGTCCCCGCCATTGTAGAACAGTTTAAAGTTTCCGTTGTGATCTGAGTCGTAGAGCTGGAGGTCAAAGGGGGAGGAGCTTAAAGGGCACGAGAGGAACCGCTCAAGTAAAGTGATGACTGCTGGCTGAATCGACACTAATTGAACTTTTTTAAACAAACTATGGAGATCTGGGTGAAGTATCGAAGGATTCACAATTTGACCTGAGGTCAAGTGGCCATGACTTTTTAAAAAATCCTCGAGTTCACGGGCCTTGGTCTCTAAGCTAGTGGTTGAGGCCTTGAGGCCGGCTTTCTTCAGACAGTCTTGGATATTATCAAGGGTCAGAGGTCGACTCAGATGAGTAGCACTCAGCCGAAGAATCTGTTGTCGGTACAGGCTTAAGGGCAGGGGCAAGTTTGTCAGGTCACGGGTCAGCTGTGGCTCGTAGAGCAACTTTCCTCGATGGGCGTGAACAGTCCGCGATATCCCACCAAAAGTGTCCTTGATTAGGAAACCTTCTTGAATGAGTCCCGCCCACAAATCATCTAGAGCTTGACCCTTGACCTTCGACTTTTCTAATTGACCTTTGAAGGATGTCCGCGTAAGGGGTTGACTACAAAATGGAGCCATCTCTTCTGCTTTGGCGTCCGTTCCATTCAAATTCAAATGATGAACGAGTCCCACAAATTTAGCCTTGATGAGGTCACGATGAGTCCCGTACGCCAATTTGAACCCAAATGGTTTCTCCCGCAGGAACTGCCTGGAGAAATGTAGGAGGAGCTTACGAGCCTCCTCGCCCACTCGACACTGAATCGGCATGGCCCACTCGTAGTCCCGCTGCAGCAGCGCCAACACACGCCCACCTTCGTCGAGGAAGCCAAAGGTTTTGAGAGCAGCGAGGCATGTGCGAGCAACACTGTCCGAAATGCCCGCTTTGGTCAAGGACTCGAGAGCCAGGAGACTTTGATCCGGAACTGTCCAATGCCGGGTGAACTCGGTGCTCATGACAGAAGATGGCGTGCCCGTCGAGAAGGCTCCATAGCCATCATCGTCATAGCTCAATCGCTCCGTGACGAGTTCGTTCCGACGCTCAATCGGGTAGCCTGGTGAATTAAACCGGATTTCGGTCTCCAAAACTACCCGGGTAACACCGGCGTTCGTTATATTTAAGGATCCATCAGGTCTAGCTGCCACGTTCGTCTGATTGATTTCCAGCAACTTCTCTCCTCGCACCTGCCCCTCAGCCGTGTATTCAAACTTGGCAACGGGTTGACCCGAGAAGGACACGCCCATCACGTGACCCAAAAGGTCATAGTCATACTCAATAAAATGACCTTGATGTGGGAGGTCAATGCGGAGGAGTCGGCTTCCAATTTCGTTGTAGTGAAATTTGGTCATTTGGAGGCGGGCGGGGCGGCCGCGGCGAGTCGGCGTGACTACTGTAGAGCCGATGACTTTTGTAGTGAGGAGATTCCGGTCAATGAGGTCAATGAGGTCAATGGTCGTGGTCGTTGACCTTGTCGTTCTTCCGCCCACTTCAACTTCAATGACATTCCCGTGCTGGTGTTTGGACAGGATTTGTTGAGTCTGTTGGAAGAAGCCGAGTCTCTCAGGTGCGGGCGGAGTCTTTATAATTTTGAGTGGAACTTTTTGACAAGTGGCGCCTCCGACGATACGAACTGGGACATCACAAAAGGAAGCGGAAATCGAGGTGGCATTTGCGGTTGCGTCAAATCCCGTTAGAATTCCCTCACCGATGAGTGAGCCGCGCCCATCCTCCGCGTAATCGTAGTAGATGATGGAGTCGATCGTTTGAGTGTTTTGGGCTTCAACTCCAGCAGGTGGGCGGTGAAGGACACGGCGGACGTTGTTGAAGCGGTCGTAGAGGAAGTTGGAGGTGCCATGGTCGGAGTTGCCTCTTTCTACTAGTCGATCCCAGCCATCATATTTGTAGTACATTCCAAAGACGCTAGAGAAAAAAGGGGAGGAGCCGGAACTGGAAGGATTTTTTGCGGGAGAAAGTTCTGCCCAACTTTTTCCTTTGAGGATCGTGCGCTCGCGCGCGTGGAATTCGGGGCTCAATTCAAGCACGCGGTTCCCGCGCTTGTCGTAGTCGTACGTTGTCAGGAGATTGACGCCGCTGGGTGTAATGGCCGCCTTGGCGTATTCCGCATCTTCATCGTCATGAGAGTCCCGATGACGAACCGTCGTCTCCTCATAGCCGTCCGAAGTTCGGGTAACTTTAAACGTAAACCTGTGGGACACAAGTCAGAATACTAATGAAGAGATTATTTTTTTTAGGAAAATTCAAGTATTTTGTAGAAAATTTAAGATTTTTACAAAAATGCAAATTTTTCTAGGAAAATGCAAGAATTTTCCGGCAAAAGCAAGAATTTTTTTTGGAAAATTCAAGATTTTTTAGGAAAATGCAAGAATTTTTAGAAAAATGCAAGAATTTTCAGGGAAACGCAAGAATTGTCAGGAAAATACAAGACTTTTTCAGAAATATGCAAGAATTTTTAGAAAAATGCAAGAATTTTCAGGAAAATGCAAGAATTTTCAGGGAAACGCAAGAATTTTCAGGAAAACGCAAGAATTTTTTGAAAAATGCAAGAATTTTCAGGAAAACGCAAGGATTTTTTGAAAAATGCAAGAATTTTTTAGAAAGTTCAAGAACTTTCAGTAAAATGAAAGAATTTTTAAGAAAGTTGAAGAATTTTATGAAAAATTCAAGAATGTTTAACAAAATTTGAGAATGTTGAGAAAACTTGAAAGATTTGTAGAAAAATGTGACAAAAAATTCAGAATCAATATTCAGAATGTAGAACGTACCCCTGTTCCGGCGGGAAAAGTGTCTTGAGGAAAATCGAAGGGACTTTTGAGTAGTTGGTCGCAAATCTCTTGCTGATTCCGAATTGAATCCCTGGGCGCCCTTCATAGACTTTTTCAATGCTCGTACACTTGGGTTCGTACACAACCTGTGTGAAGGGTTTGTCACCGTCGTTTAGATTTGCGTCTCGGATTTGCCCTGTCATTCTGTAGCCGGAAACCGATCCGTCCGTATTAGTCAAAGTTGCAAAGTTGGATTGAAACGTGAGGAGATGAGCTCCATCATTTCCTTTGCTTAACGTATTCAAATTGAAATTCAAAATGGTGGGTTTACTCATGATGTGGAGTCGCCCGACAGGGTCATAGAATTTTTGAGAAATGTGGACGCTGGTTGGGGTTAAGAGCTGAATGACTTGAACCTCTTCACCTAGAACGTTCGAGTGAGTCACTTTAATGGAAGGCTGAGGCATGACGATGAAGTCGCCGACCACCGCATTTCCTTCCATGACGAGCCTTATTTGACTTTGACCATCATCGGTCCGGGCGGTGGTTCCTCCCATTTCCGTTTGATCCCATTTTAAGACATTGTTCATCCAGATGGCGTGATGAGCAACGCCGCTATTCCAATCCATCGTCACTGTTAATATTAGGGAGCCAGTCGGGTCAACTTCAATTTCTGTGCTTTTTGTTTTTATTATGGACTCGACTCTGGTCATTCTGGTCAAAGTGAGAAACGTCCCGCGAGAGCTCCGCTCAATTTTGATGGACTTTGGACTCGTAGGGAATTCAAGTTGGACGGCAGTCGTAGTGTCGACGGTCGTTGAGGTTGAGGTCAAACTGTAAGAAAATCGAATGAGGTAGCCCTCATAAAGACTTTGACTAGCACGAGCCCCCTGACGAAGCTGAATAGGCAAATAGTCCCGTGATGACGAGGCGTGGGTCACGTGTCCACGTTGAAATTGGAACGCCGCGGGCGACTTTACTAGGTTAGAAAAATGAGAAAAGTCCTCCAACCAACCCGAAGCTACCCCGACAGCTTCAAACTCAACTACACTTGTCGTCATGCCGGCTTCAGAGCTGGAGGTCAAAGGAGGCGTGGTGGCTAGTTGGGATTCGATCTGGTAGCGAAGGATTTGACCTGCAGTGTTGACGAGGGTCAGTGGTTCTCCGAACATGTCAAAGAGGAATCGGGACACCAATCCGGATCGACCCTGAATCTGCTCCGTTGTTTCCAACGACTTTGGATCCCGGATAGAAATGAGTGAGTCCCACCTGCATGACGCCAAAGCACTCACAATATAACTTTGTAAAAGGTCAAAGGTCAATTAATTGACCTTAGTGTAGAATATACGGGTCATATGAAATTGCACCTCTGTGGCGCGATGAGGACGTCATCTACGTCCACCGCACCCTCTGCCTGCCCTTGAATTAAAACTTCTAACTGTAGAGGTTGTTGACCTTGCTGGTTTTGGTTCTGTTGGTGCTGCTGCTGCTGCTGCCGGTGACCTCGGGATTTGGCAACACTGTAAACTTGCTCGACCTCAATTGTCAAAATTTGAATTTGCAGGAGTGACCAGGACCCCTCCCACCGGAGAACTTTGCTCAACCACGTGACCTCGCCCTTCCTGTCTCCCTCAATAAGAATGGCCTTCATAACGGGCGTAGTTCCGTCCTCCTTGCTCACCACCTTACTTCGGATCCAGCTTGACACAGTGTAGCTTTCCCCCAAGGTCATTTGAATCCGGGTCATGACCTTGTCCTCAGGGGTTTGAAGACGGAGTAGATTCCGTCCGGTGAAGGAAAACTCGTTGGAGACCACGTTCCTCGTGTCAAACTCCCAGGTCGGGCAAGTCAAAGGTGAAGCTGAAGCTGATGACAATAGATCTGACCTTTGACCTCCCAGCTCGTAGTCCTCAAACCCGACGAAAAAGACCTGGCAGTCTGTCAGAGCAAAGGGGTAAGTGACCGTGATGGGTAGCTGCCCACTCCGGTCCGTCATCGTCGAGTTTGGATCCAGCTCTTTCCCGTCGTCCTCTTGTTCATCGTCGTCATTTGTCTCCAGTTTAGTGTCCAGAGTGACCCCATCGCCATTGACAATCCGTTGTACGACCCCTTGGTCAGTCAGCTCGCGTTCCGTCCATCCAAAATCCTCGCGAATTTCAGACGGAATGATGTCCACACGCCGGAAACTAATTTCCCCACTGCCCAGCAATGCCGGCTTCTGAAAGATGAGTTGAGTCGTCCTTGTCTCATTGGCACTTTTAGGCGTTGTCATTGGCATTGGCATTGACATCCGCACTTGGGACACGACCTGTCGTCCACGCCCTTCTCCAAACTGGCTCCGAACGAGGAGACGCTCGGGGTCCATAAGGCGGGTCACGAGAATTTGTGGACTACACAGTCCTTTCTCAAGACTCTCGTGGTCGAGGGTTCGAATCCGGACGCCGCCGGCTTTTTGGATTTGGATTTTCTGAAGGGGGTTTTGGCTTTGTTGGGGGTCAAACGTCAGGAGGGTCACGCTACCGTTTCTGTCCTCAGCTATATAGCCTGGGGCGTAATTAGTCAAGCCACGTCCATCCAGGCTCAAAAATTCGTAGAGAGTATCGCCATTGGCTGATGCAAGTTTGAGTCCATCAGTCACGTCTAAAGATTTCTTGAGATGGATTCCAGTGCTGGTCAATTTGAGGCTAAACGGCTTTGTATCATCAGCTTGCTCTTGCGGAACTGGTTCAAGTCGCCATTGTCGCCCATCATGGAAAACCCGTTGGTCGTGGCCAATGAGAATCAGCCTTGGGGACAGGAGCTGCGTTTGATACTGCGCAGGATTGAAAAGGAACAGGCGCTCGTCCTTGTTTTCCATTTCAGTGCGGAGTGAGCTCGTGAAGGCTTTGGATAGCTCCTCACGTGCCCCGATGATTTTGACCAGGAATTTCCCGCCTTCCTTTTCCTTTTCATAGACGTAGGTCATCTTGTTCCGGTGTTTGGTCCCATCGACTGTATGCTCTACGTTTAGTTGGCGCAAGTCCTCCCGACTCACGGTGAAAGTCTTTTGAGTCACAAGCTCTCCGAGGTTCTCCACGTCAGAACCAATGACAAGAAGACTCAAGTCCAATTGAATCGTCCAGCTATTAGATTGGGGTTCAAGTGAGCATGCGGACGCAGTCAGAACGTTGCCCACGAGTTGAAGCTCCAGAGGGCGCAGTCGACTCTGAGTGACCTCATCACCTTTCCGTCCCAGATCGAAGCGACCCGTGAAAAAGTCACCGCAACTCGAGTGGACACCTTTTAAAGGTGTTGAGTGGATCTTGTCCAGGTCGATTTGCCACTTTGGATGAGCGTCACGACCACCACCTTTTGTCAACTTTGAATTTGAGCTGAGGATCCAGTGGACAGAGTTGGCCTCGTCCAGCCAGGCCAGAATAAACTCGTTCATTTTGGAGGTGACGATGGGGCTAGATAGTGGAAGCTTGGTTTGATGATCCAGCGTCCATGCCTTTTGAACAGAATTCCAGTTGTAGATGAGGAGCTCCCGGGTTAAAGGGTTCTGACTTACAATGGAACCGAAATTGTCCAGCTCCAGGATTTTTATCCCCCCGTGGAGAGTCAACTCATTCTGCAGGCGCCACTCAAATTCCATAGGAATGTCTCGTCGTGAACGCTTTGCCTGGGCCTGGAGAAGCTCGACATTTTGAAGGTGAGGACAATATGCAAACATTGTGACCTTTGACCTTGACCCATCTCGCTTTTGCAAAGGCAAAGGTCCTCTCATTTCCACGAGGAGAAAGAAGCAGTTGCTCCGCCCCTGGTCCACTGTCATCCGAGTTCGTGTTCGTTGAATCCGCTCCGGTTCGCTGGTAAAAGTCAAAGTTTGAAGGGCTCCATCCGTACGCTTGTAGAAGCTGACCCGACCTGACCCCTCGTTGACAAAAATTGAAAATCCGGAACCATGAACCGCGCGAATTTTGTCAGAGTCCAACGCCCTTGAAAAGCTTAAAAACGCCGACGGTTGTTTCGGTTCCAGTTTGAGCAGCTCTAGTGGCGGGAGGTAACTGTACCGGAAGTGGGTTCGCAAAGGCGGGAGATTCACGGTGAGGAGAGCGTGATTCTGGTCATACTCAAACTGATAGATGGGCGTCCAGGTTCCATGGAAATTCTGGGAAATGCGGGTCAAGAGAACTCCATTCTCATTTGTCACGTTCGGTTCGTAGTCGAACCGAACTTTTTGGTGATGAGTAAGCGTCCAGAGTTCGTAGCCAACAAGGCGACTTCCTCCATCAACTTGACTGCTGATTAAGGGTCGATGATAGTCAAATTTAATGGACATGGCGTTCCCTGTCACGGCTACGAGCGTCACTTCCCGGGTCTGTCTCAGCCGAGGGAGTGACGTCTCTATCGGTATCCACTTGTCCACTTCCGTGCCCTTCTCTCTCACCTCTTCCATTGTATCCGAGTGGTAGGTGTAACGGGTCGTTTCTCCAGTCACGTGGCTCTCAACAGAGGTCACGTGCCATTGAAGCGCGATCCTCCGCCGCTCGCCATAGTTTGGCTGGAGAACGCCCCAGGTGATCGAGTCCGGATTCGTTGTTCCATTGAATCGAAGCGTTTCTCGCTGCGACTCCAGTTCCCATGCTTCCAGTGTCGGGTCGTATGAAATTCGAGTGAGGTCCGGAGCATCTGCGGCACGGAATGAAATGAAATGTTTTGAATCCACTTTGATTCCCATTCCCGATGGGATTCTTTCTAGGAGAAATGAGCCGTGACCCATGACGAGATAGTGCGTCCAATAAGCTTGGAATACCGGCGCCGAAGTCGTGTCACACACGATCACGGGGAGCTGAGAGGGAAGCCATCCATGTCCAAATATAGATACATTTGGTGGAGCATCAGGGTGATTGGATTTTTGAGGGGTCGAGTAGCTCATGGAAAAGTTGAGGAGAGCAATGAGCGGGATGCGGAGGGTCAACTTCCCCGAGGCAATGTCCACGGCAGACTTGTACAGGTCCAGAATATTCTTGTCCCAGAGGAGGCTTCGTTCAAACTGTGAGAACATAATAGCAGGTGCGGGTGACACCTTCCCAGGGGGTGTTGTCTGTTTTGTCATGAGAGTCGGTTCAGGGCACAACTTGTTGTTATTGTTGCCCCGGGGACGGTCAAATAATATTGGACTATTCCGTCGGATTTGAGGGACTTTCCTATTGGCTACCAACGAGTTTGGTGTAGTGTGAAAGAAACCCGCTTTTAACTCTCCATGCAGGGTGTCTTGGTAGATGGCGAGAGTGCTGTTGTTGCTGGTTTCAATGAGACTCCACAGATGCGGCAATGTCGCACCTATGATTTGCAGCAACTCGACCGGTGGCAGAATCTAATAGACCGCAAACATTTATATATAAGCACAATGATTTTTTATCACATTTCACACGTTTTAACGGCACACTGAACATATCGTCTGTTAAGTTCACAAAGGAACTATATCGATTTTCCTTAATTTGCGGAAATGCGACTATCTGCGTCCGTCTTTGTGGGTAAAATTTTGAAAAAATTCAGGGTTAGAGAAAAGGTCATGGCAGACAATCATGTCTCACGACCCACAGCTCCATCTCCAGCCGTTTGACCTTTGACCTTTGAAGCAGGTTAACGAAACTAAGGAAAATAATTATAGTTCGTTTCTGAACTTAACACGATATATTTATACGGAACATATTTTGTCACCTCTTTGACCGAGCGGCCAGATTTGATTTTGAAAGAGTCCAGGCCTGAGAAAATAATCCGAGGTGTTGTTCCTGTTGATGTTGTTGTTGTTTGGGCGGGGTCAAAGGTCACGTGGCCACGAGCCTGACGCGTGCTGCTGCTGCTGCTGTGATAGAGCGTAGAAATGGGCTGAAATTCAAGTGGTGCGATGCTCTCATCAGCATCGCCCACGGCGACGGGAACGGCGTTAAACAATACGGACACGCCTCCGTCAAAGTCCGCTAGAGCCATTTCCACGTGCTTCCCTGGGCTTTCATCATCTGGGATCCGGAAAAACTGCGTGAAGCGAATGGTGAGGGGTTGATTCAGTTCAAGTCCCATTGGAACCGGAATCCGTCCAATTTGTCTCAATTGCTGTTGCGAATCAAATTGAAACACTTCCGCCAGACTTGAATTTTCATGTCCATATCCTGGAGATTGCAGGAGGATTCGCTCCTGCCCCCAAAGAAGACTCGCCTCGTCATCCGCATGAGCACCCTCTGACACCGAAACAAAAGAATGTGACACTTGCGATGGGGCAAGCCACATGTTCGTCGCACTCCGGAAGGACGCGGGTAGTAAATTCAAATGCAAATGCAAGTTTTCCAGTTCCCACAGAGGGCTCTCCTCCACGTCCGCGCCATCTTGCGGAAAGAGCTGGGAGCGAACGATCCCAAATATTCGCGTCTCACCCTCCCGACTACGATGAATCAGTCCTAATGTGGGGGCAGTTGGTTCGTTCTTTGATTTGGGGAAAATATGCCCAATCAAAAAAATCTCATCCTGATGCTCCTGACTCTTATTTCGCCGGTAGAAATAGTTTGAGAATTCATAGTCCACAAATAATTCGATCAAACTGGCGGGACGAGGCGGAGAACTTGTAGGGGATGAGAACCCGTAGAAGACGATGCCACGTTTTTCCCGGGTGATCAGGAGACTCATGGATTGAGAAATCGGGTCCATTTCCTTGTTCTCTGCCAACTGGTCCACATACAGAATTTGAGGCGACTCATCTGTAAAATTATGAGTCCATTCCGCCGACGAACTGCTGTTGTCAGTATTATGGTCAAAATTCCCAGACTCCAAGTGGACAAGTCGAAACTCAGCTTTCTGCTCCTTCTCCGAGAAAATGACGACGCCCACACACGCTCTTGCTCTTTGTTGCCCATAATAGGTGTTATTATGGCAAGGGACGGGGAAGGGCGTGTGAACGGATGTTATCCGCCGAATGTGCCCGGGTTTTATGATAGAGGACGCCCTCTCCATTATACGATATAGATACAACGATCTGTGTGGCAATCACTCGGTTTAATCTATATATACTTCAACTTCAAGGCAAGAGATGTGAACCTATAATATATATTAGTTTGTGTATTTTGTATTTTGTTACTCAAGTTTTGGTATATATTATGAAAGAAGTTTATAGTTTATATATAGGGAAATATATACACACACGCAATGCAAAAAAAGGGAGGTGAGAGAAATGTAAAACGGGAGAGTTTTCAAGACAAAGCTTATTAGTGTGACTTTAATAGTCAGTTCATACGCACAGAATGTTGTACAATGAAAGCTATGGTTTCAAAATGTGACCTCTTTAATAACATAAGGACTAAATGAAGAGGGCAGCTGGCAAGTATAAGTATTAGGATTTTCTTTTTGCAGAAACGGATTAAAGCTGATCTAATTTTGCTTTTTAAAGCCAACGACGTCGTGTATACATGCACACACATATTATATATACGAGGGTGTTTCGTAAGTTATGCGAGTTACATATAGGAGCGAGCCTATAGCGAGCACAGTTGGCATCCCCACACTCCCCAATTGCCCAGTCCAGAGGGTAATTGACCACCCTATACCCACCCTATTCTATACCCAAAGTTGCTCAGGTGGGCTACCCTGCTAACGAGCCATCCTCATACTATCACCCTGTCTGCCCGTCCGTCTTTTTGACCCCAGGTCATGTCAAAACTATAATTGGAGTGAAATTTAGAGGGCATAGGATTTTTTTCCTATATATGCGTCACGACCTCATGACCAAAGAGAACCACAGGTTTCGCGTTTGTTTTCAAAAATTTCGCTTTTTGTAAAAGTATGGATTTTACTTTTTCTAAGTTATATATCCGAATTCCAATTTTTTCGTCTTTTCTAAGCCCCGATTTCGCTTTTATTGCTTTCTCTAAACCCGGATTTTGTTTTTTCGGGTTTTCTAAGCCCCGATTTTGCTTTTTTTTTATTTAAAAAATTTCGTTTTCTGTCGTCAAAAACGACAATATTGGGTCCGAAATTTTGGTTTTGTTGCTATATTAAAAACAATATGAAAATGCACACCTGACTTTTCTTGGGCAAATTTTATTCCCTATATATACTAAAGGAAAAAAGGATTCTGCGCTTAAAATTTTGCTTTTTTCACTCTCTTTGTTTAGAATTTCGCATTTTTCGTTTGATTTTGACAAATATTAAACCCAAACAATGCCAATAACTAACCTGATATGCAACTTCACTTTAGTTCTCACCCTCATCACTAGATGACGCCACCCCCATGTTCAAAATTCTGCGCGAGCAAAGCAAGCGCTATAGAGAAAATTTTCAAACTATAGCTCGAAAGCGCGAGCGCCAAAATACAACGGTAAGTAACAGACTGTCTTATATACAACTCCCATAACTTTCCAAACAACCTCTTACGTCGTCATATATTTCCATACAAATGGACGTGGTGGACTTTGGCATTAGGATTTTAATAGGAATAATAAGGTTGTGTGATTATATAAATTTAAAGATGTGAGCGAAGAGTTCTTCGACATCATGTTTTACTTTTCTTCTATATATCTCTCTCTCCTTCCCTGTGCGATTTGAGCTTAAAATTATATAGAATAAAGTTAAAAATTGTTACTTCGTAACAATTTTGGGTCGCAATAAAGTGAAACACTTTATTGGCTTCGGAAGCGAAGCTGTATTGTTTATTTTATCCGACCGTCCGTTCGTCTACTGTAATTACCAAATGGAAAAAAATAGAAATTTTGAGACCCGGATGGGGATTCGATCCCGGTATCTTGTGGAAATTCCCTATATTCGTGGGGAATTACATGCACTGACATCTAGCAGTTGACCCAAGAACTGAGCAATGGTAAAACGTTTATTTGAATTTCCCGCCAAAGTAAAAACGTTTTAAAAACGTTTATTTGAATTTCCCGCCAAAGTACAAACGTTTTAAAAACGTTTATTTGAATTTCCCGCCAAAGTAAAAACGTTTTAAAAACGTTTATTTGAATTTCCCGCC
>JAIUND010004211.1:0-12749 GCA_034699125.1 Gisinianus flammeolus | reverse complement strand
TTTCTGACGAGTCAAGTTTCGTCTGACGACTTTTGACTATGTGGCGACGTCATTGGGACAAAAGGTGTTTTCAGGGGTGTGTGTGTGTGAATTGAAACCTCGAATATCTGTAATACTCACAGTCACTCAACTGTAATTGCTCTTATAACTCTCTCTCTTTCTCTCTCTCTTAGTCATTTGAGAAAACAAAGTAATTTGAATGCAATTCATACACACAATCACTCTGTGGCTACTATGTTCTTCTGCTTTGTTTACTTTTACTTTTACTTTGTCAACGAAACGTGGGGAGCTAATGGTTTTATTTGTTTGACACCTTCATCCATCTCCCTCTCTTCAACCACATCACACACACGCACACACACACACACTCGTGCACTTTGATGACTCGTCCTCATCCAAGCATTTTAGATGATGTAACAGAGAAGGGAAACCCGGGAAGAAAAATTTAAATCAATTGCTGATATCTCCAGACACGTGAAAATTTAAATACTTTAAAGAGTCTCAAAGTGTAAGAAAAGGAAAAGGAGAGAAAGTTGAAGGAAAGTCATATTGAATTAAATTATGCAAGGGAAAGTGTGGAAAAGGTGGAGACTGGAGTGAAAGTGGAGCTCTCTTGAGATTTACAGATATCATAGATGCAATAATGTGCATTTTATGATGGTTGGAAGTCGGAACAAAAAGAAACGCTCCATACTTCATTGCCTTTAACCGTCGATCTTTTGCATATTCCCCAGGGGATTTATTTCCTTCAACCTTCAACTCAACTCCATTCCCAGAGTGACAACGAGATGATAAATAAAGAGGCCGCCTCCCGAACTCCAATTTCCTTGTTCTTGGACAAATACAAAAAATAATAATAATTAATATTAAAAATGGATTAATTTAAACTTTAGTTTTTCATAAAATATCTGCAGCAGAGGAAGATTAACAGTTTTTTTGTTTTTAATTTTTTTTTTCGTAGCAGATTAAAGGCTCACCCAAATGTATCGTATATATCATAATATTATTGTATGGTGGACGCTTTTTATAAAGGAAAAGAAGTTACTCGTATAATTTAAAATTGAAATGGGGGGGGGGGCGATGTGAATATTCATGAGGGAATTTATGTATTATATTATGCTCTGTAACTCTGAGGAACTCTGAGGAAATCCCATCCATCCGCCGTCGTATGAATCTCAATAACATACAGGAAAAATTCATTGTGAGAGAGAAATGTGGTCGTGGGAAGATGAAAGAGATTATTTGAGTAGTGGAGTATCTGCACGTGTATCCGTCTCTCTCTCTCTCACTCTCTCTCTCTCCGCCTCTGCATTCTCTTGTACATACAGAATACAACCAAAAAACGGAGGATGAGATGAAGAGGGAAGTCTGCCTGTCTGTCTGTCTTTCTCCTTCTGTGTGTACACTACTGATGGAGAGGTTAAGGCTAAGAGAGAGAGAAAGCTGAACTGAAGACGGAAGGAGGAGGAGGAGAAAAAAGAAAAAAGAAAGTGCACATGATGGAGTCTTGGTTTTATATCCTCTCAATCCAAGTACATTTATCACTAATCTATTCATTCCAATCTGAAAGTGAGGGCACACAGACTAAATCTTTTCAATGTCGATAAAGCTCCAAAGGCTCATGCCCAGCTCCCCCTCCCCCCCCAAAAAAAAACCTACAACCAACAATGTACAAGTCGAAGAAAAAGAAGAAGAAGAAGAAAAAGAAGTATAATAAGCAGAACAGAACAGAACGGAACGGAACAAGATGCGGAAAGGGAAAGCAACGAGTGAACAATACTACACGTTCAAATCTCTCTCCAGTACTATCCATATAATTCCTATACCAAATACTACACACACACACACTTTCTCTCTCTCTCTCTCTTCATTCTTCCCAAATCCCCACAAGATAGAAAATATCCCTACTACACTAAATATAAAAAAAAACTTCCTTCTCTTTTGTCCCAACGAGTCTTCGTCTTCTTCTTCTTCGTGTGTACATCCAAGTAGGAAAAGACTCCAAATCACAAAGAAAGGCAAAAGAAGAGGAAGAAGACAAACTTACTCGACTATATACAATTGTAATAGTAAAAGTCTCCCTCCTAAATCCGAGTATCTCACTCCCATGTAATTCTCTCTCTCTCTCTTTCTCTCTCGTTCCCTATCTCTCTTGAAAATCCTTGCTATGTGTTTGCTAGCGTAACATGAACCAATACGGGCATTACGGATATTTCCCATAGTAAATCCAGACTTTTTCCTTTTCCTTGAAACTCGTTGGTAAAACCTTTCTCTCTGCTTCCCTTTCACATCCATCTCGACATCTGCATAATTCATACATATGAATGAGTAGCAAATGGAAAAGTCCTTGTTCTATTCAATCTAATCCCAAATTCAAGATGGTTCACCCACCCACCTCCTCTCTTTTCTTCACAATCTTCAACGCTTTCCCCATCGCCGTCTTTCCCTCCTTTGTTTTCTCCTCCAGACGAAAAAAAAAAGAAAAAAAAAAGAAAACAGAACACCCACTGAACCCGTTTGCACTCACACCCTTTTTTTCTGGCTGTGTACATCAAACCATTTGAGGAGAATTCCTTTTGGTTGCTCTCAAAAACGCCATCTTAATTTCGAGATGACAAGTTTTTATTATTGGATTTAATTATCAAAATTAAGTACAGACAAACAAATATTGAAATGATGATGCATGTGTGGATAATGAAATGGGAATTCAATGGTGATAATTGTAGTGCAATTTAATTAGTTTATGAGGAGCTGAATGAGATTTGTGAAGATGGGAAGAGGAGAGGAAAGGGGAAAGACAAATCTGAAAGTAAAAGCACAAGGAGAAAAGCGAGATTTAAATGTGGGAAAGATATTAAAAGGAAAGGGGGTAAAAAAAGAAGTATGGTGTAGGAATATGTAAAAATAATAATATGGTAGTTGAAGTGTGTGCATGCGTATTTGGATGTAGAGTTGAGTAGTTTTAAAGATTTCCTACGGACTGGAATGGAACGGAACGAAATGGAATAGGAAAATGAGGCTGATGGTTATAGAGTTTTATAGAGTCGTTCCGTATTATTTAAAAAACGACTTCCTGAGACGCGCGATACAAGAAGTTTCTCTTTCTTCTCTACTTTCATTCCTTTCCTTTTCGCTTGTCTCGTCTTCTCTCTCTCTCTCTTTCTCATGCTCCAACTTTTTCGCCGCTATTATTCTCCCTTCTTCTTCTCGTTCTCTCATCCTTTCGTTTAATCTCTCGACTCTTTCAGTGAAGAAAAAAAATGTATAAGAAAAAAGAAAGGGAAAGGCTTTGCCAAATGAATTTATGCGAGCAGCTTGATTCATCCAATTTCCTCCCTCACTCTCTTTCCTATATTTCTCATTCAACTCTCTCTCTTTCTCTCTTCTCTCTCTCTCTCGCACTCACTCCAGACCCTGTCTGTACATGTTTCTCTTGTTCTCTCTTGTTTCTCTAGAGAGAGAGAGAGGGAAAAAATCGATCGTTTTCTTTAATCACCCAAAATTCATGCCACGCTTCCTCCTTTCTTTCCTCTCTCTCTCTCTCTCTCTCTCTCCCTCTTTTCACTTTCTCCCTAAAAATGTGCATAGACAGAGGAGACAGAAAGAAAAAGAGAAAACTACACGGAGATATAGGGACTCGACTCATGAAAAACTCTGAGGACTCTGACTCACTGTACTCGAGTGACTAGAAACACGAGAGGAAAAAGAGAGGAAGAGCAAGGGCGCATATCATCTATCCAAATATCTGTAGTTTGTATTTGGTAGTCCGGAGTCTGCTGCCTATTCTACTCAACGTCTACTACTAACGAAAGAGTCAGAATAAAATCTAAGATGAATTCAAAGTAGAGCTTTCTCTCCATTTTCTCTTCTTTCTTTCTTTGCTTTTCTTTTTCTCTTTCTTCTGCCCTCTTTTTCTCCACACTTCACTGGAGCCGCCAAACAAACCCAAACTCTGTACATATCTACATAATGAACGCATATTTAATTCTTTCCTTCATTCTCTCTCTTTCTCTCCTTTTCTCTCTCTTTCTCTCTCTGGTTCTCTAAAGGCGGAAAAGAAGAAAATAGTGAGAGACCTCACAGGCAGTCCTCAGCTTCAGTTCTCGCTTTTCCTTTTCTCTAATGAAAAAAACTCGTTCTTTTCCTTTTTCTTCATACTTTTCATTTCCTACACACTTTCTCTCTCTCTCTTTCCCTCTCTCTATGTCTGTGTTAGTCACACTCAAAACATTCCTTGAGTATATGTTGGCCCTCTCGTGTCTTTACACATCCTTTTAATCACTAATGACGAAATTAACAGTGAAATCTTATTTTCATTATGTAGCCAGTTCTGTCGCTCCTTCCTCCCTGTTATTTTAGCCTCTAGAACCCCACAAGACGCTTTGAATGTGCTCATATTTGTTCCCCTTGTGTAACCACAGTAAAATAAAATAAAATAAAATGGTTGTATTGGATTCATCGTTTGGAGGTTGTTGTTGTTGATTTGGGTGCAGAGTGAGAACTCAAGTGGTTGATGAATGGTGTTGATTATTGGGATGAGAGAATGTAGGGAAATGGTGAAAGTATGTGACTGTTTTATTGACTGTTCATTTGAAAGGATGAGCGTTTGAATGGTGGGAAATAATGAGGAAAGGAGGAAATTCCTTCCCAAGGATGGATAAATGGCAAATAGCAATGAATTGGAGCATGTTCGAGTTTGGAGCTGGATGATGCAGGAGAAATAGAAAGAGATTCCATTAGTTGTGTGTGTCTGTGTGTGTGTGTTTTTTTTTCTTTGGTGGTGGTGGTGTGTGGAGTGGTGGAAGTGGAAATGGAAGTAGATGAAGAGAGACACACCATTTGTATGTATGTACTACACAGACTCAGACAGAGACATGGATAAACAGAGACACGCCGGATTTGGATCAGATTGCTGGATGAATGAAGATTGAAATGGTTGGGGCTCTCGAGATGGCCAATATTTTATAGAGAAGCTTTACTCCGTCGTTGGAAAAATATTCCCTGGTGACTCTTACGTCCGCTTTCACTCCAATGCATGATGTCCAAAGTCCAAAGCACACACACACACACATACATGTTTCCATCATTCTCCACTCTCCATCTTTCTTTCTCGTTCTTCCTCTCTTCATCTTCATCTTTATTTTACTTGCACCTCGTGCATAAAAATACATGGGAAAACAGGATATGCTTTCTCCATTTTCTCTTTCTCTCTCTCTCACATCCACCATTTCATCTTCATTTGATCCCACACCAACCAAGCTTAACTCTAAACCAGAACCTGCACATGAATCTTCCCCAGGTTTTCCCAACACATAACTCCAAAATGTACATGTAAATGTAAATGTAAACGTAAACGTATCCTGTATGTCATTTCCCACAAATCTCTACACTCTCTACAAAATCCATTTTGAGTTTTGAGGCATTTCATTAAAAATAACTTGTATTGTTCATTTTGGGTGCATCACTTTAAAGCGCGTCATTTTTTAGAAGAGGGGAGAGGGAAAAGACAAAAAAAAATGGAGTGAAAGTGGAGAAAGTAAACGTAAAAAAAGTGATATTAAAAAAATGTGTGTACAAAAAAAAGGAGATTGGAAGTGAGCAAGAGAAAAAAGAGGGGGGAAAGAATGATGCTTGTTAAATGAGACGAATGAATTAAAATGTAAAAGAGATGATAAAGCATAAAGTTGGTGAAATGGTTTCTTTTTTTTTCAATGATTGAGTTAATGGAAGTGGTAGGATTTTCCCCACAGAGGCATTAAACTCGTTCCAACTTTGAATGTTTCAGACCCAATGGATAGATTAAATTGATTTATTGTACTCGATCAAATGGATGTTGATTGCTCTTACTCTTACCTTCCGGACTTACACATGTTCATATATATATTCTTTTCCCTCGTCTTCACTTCTCTCCCACGCTAACTGCTAACTTTCCCATTAGAATCCAACACCCGGCTCCACTGGCTCCTCCAGGCTCTGTTCAAGTAAAAGAGATGAAGCAATTGGCATTTTGGCAATCCCATCTCTATTCTCTCACATGAGGATGAGGATGAGGATGGGGCTCCTTGCTTGTATACATATCCTCATATTCTCATTCGGGGTGGGTAAGATGTAAGTGCGCCGAGAGAGGAAATTGCCATTTCACCTCATGCATGCATAATTTATTGTAATGTACCATGGAGTCAAGTTAAAACTTCACCTTGAACAGTTTCCGAATTTACACACATACAGAACAGACATACAGACACACATGCACACACTCGAGTTCCCATCCTTTCACACCACCGCACAACTACGGTTAATTTCCTCTTTTTTTTCTCTCTCTCCAATGACAATCCCAATGTAATGCTCCAAGGGGAAAAAATTCTATTCCTCTAATGGGCTCCACCATCCTCAATCCTCACCAACCACGAGGCAACAAATCCCCCAAAAAAAGCGATGAAGAAAATGAAAAAAAAGAAGAGGACTTTCTCGCGATCTCATTTAAGTGACGATTTACAAGGTAATAAAGAATTGCTCGAATCCTTTTCTATATTGTCTACAGATATATATGTACAATGTACCTACATCCAGTCAAATGAAATTGTTTAAAGACGGTCACTCGTTCATGCTTCCTCCTTCAAATCCCTCTCTCCTTCAAACTACGCTTAAGAAAACCATGAGATTGTCTACAGAAAAAACATTGACGACTCTCATGAACGACTTTTGCTTCATTTGTAGAGGGCAAAAAGGAATCGTAACATTTAGTCAAAGAGCGTGCGTATTTAAATCATTTAAATTCACACTTTAAAAAACATTTTTTCAGATTGAGGTTTGTTCCATGAGAGAATTTTGTTCACGATTGGATTTGTTCACAATTGCGGGGACATTGAGAGACGGCGGGAAATGGAAGACGACAGAAAAATAAGGAGAGGATGCATAATATTTTATATATAAAGTGCACACACACAATGTATACAGAATAGGATTGCTCTGTTCCTTCTCCTTTCAAGCATTTAGCCTTTGATACTCCATTTATGTTTATGGGTTTATGGAGGGAAACATGAGGGGATCATCGTTGGAGTTGGATGAGAGTCCGTGTATATGATAATATGACTGGCATAACCAGCCAAAGTAGTAGTCATAGTCATAACATTTGACGGGGAATGGGCGATCAAACCTTCGACTCGAGTTAGGAAAGTAAAAAAGCAAGAAAAAAAACACACACAACACAAGGAAAGGAAAGGAAAAGAGAAGACCACCAAGGAAAAAAGAGAGAGAAAGAGACTTGAGGAGCCAGCGCCAGCGCCAGCATCAGCGTCAGTCGCTGTAGTATCTGTAAAGATATAAGAATTTGAATTCAATGTCCGAAGAATCTCATGGTCTTTTTCATTCCGAGCCATAATCATAAATGTAGACTATAACCGACTTTCCAGTCATAGATTTCCACGCTCTATCAAGCTCAACTTTATCCATTTATTCACAAGACACAAGACAATCTCCATTCTCTTTTCTTCACTCGTAGTCGTAGATGAGTAGATGGAAAAAAAAGAATTTTGCGATTGCAATTGCGGGACACTTTTTTTTGCAAAAAAAAAAACCCTTTTGTAGTTGTTGATACTCACCAGACATCCAGATAGTCACCAGGACATTTGAAAGTAGGATTGCGCAATGGAAATTAAATGTTCCATTTGCTTCTTCAAAGATTTACAACTACGGAACAACGGAATATTTAGAATAGGAAATAATAATACACTGTTAAATCCTTATATCTTGAATTTTTTTGATGGAGGAAAACGCGTTTACATGTTTCTCAAGCAATAAGTCAATAGTCAAAAGCCAAAAGTCGAGCAGGACGTTGTCTGTTGTCTTGGTATTGGTCGTGATTTGGCAATAAGGCCTTCTTCCCTTTTAAAATTTACTGGACAAATTTGGTAATGGGGTTTGTTGGGAATAAATCAGTCATCGAGTTTGTTAGACTTGAGGAGATTTGAGGGACCGGACGGATCTCACCGAGTGAAAAACACTTTGGTCACTCAACCAAGAATATTTTGTAAATATCCACAGACTACAGAGACAGAGACCGAGACAGAGACAGGCACACAATACATTTGAACATGTACCAAGTCGGAAACGGATTCCGACATGGAATAAAGTTATATGTACCGATATCTAGTAGAGAGAGTGTACTTCTGTACTTGGTAAATCCTAATTCTCTTCATATACCTTATAAAGAAAGAAGACGGGAAGGGATTGAGGTTGTTGTGTAATGTACTTGTAGCCATGTCTCTTTGTAAATATATGGTTGAACGTTGAACAGGGACAGGGACAGCAACGTGGTTGAAAAGGGAGAGATTTCTTGTATGGTTTAAGACTTGCTGGTCGTCGTCGTCGTCGTGGGTAGTTGTTGGGTTGTTGGTAGTGTAGTTGGTGGGTTTGACTCCAATCGACCATGACCAATTTCCTCAGCCTTTTCTTGGTCTTGGTCTTGGTCATATAGTCAGCAAAGCCGTAGCAGAGTTAAACAACCACATTTAAGCATGTCATATGTCATGTCATGAAGGGAAGAGAAAGAGAAAAAGAGAAGTAAGGGGGACCAAAAAGAGGATTAAGTTTCAAACTGCCGAACTCACCATAACACCAACCAACCAACCAACCAACCTCACTCGCTATACACAGCAGTGTACTCTGTACTCTCTCTGTCTTTCTGTCAACCATCTGGAATCTGGAATCTGGAATCTGAAAACTGGAATCTGTGGAGCTGGATGTCTGCTTCCTTTCAGCATCAAATTGAATGAGACTCAAAGACGTTTTTTTTATGCATGACCAAGAAACTTGTCTTCCCCTTCTCATTCTATTCGTCTGCTTCTTCCTTTTTATCCACACCTCCCTTATTTCCCTTTCTCTCTCTCTCTCTCTTTACCGTCTCCCTTTCAACTCACGGACGGGTAAATAAAGGATCCCACTTAATTCTTTGATTTATTGATTTCTACATGGACTTCTATCGTGCCGAGTTCACACTTGAATTCCCTTTACAATTTATGTTTTTCTCCTTTCTCTCTCTCTCTCTCTCTCTCTCGTTTTGTACCTTCTCCAGGAGCTTCCTCAGTTAGGACTTTTTTCGTTTGAATCCACATTTTAATCCCTACCGACAACTCTTTTGTCGAAAAAAATAGTGAAAAAAACAAACATAATAATAATATAATCGCCAATTCGAGAAAATACAAATGTTAACACCTACACATCAAACTTGTTTTTTTAATAAAAATAAATACGAAGTGATGCCATAATTTCATTGCCTTGGACATTTCGGAAATGGTGGCTAAAGATCATTCAATTTTCAATTGAAACTCACGGATCACGGATGAATGAGAACTTGAGGAATGTCCAAGTGATCTGTTGGGAAAGGAAATAATAAGGAATACAAAAGTAAAAAATTGAGGTTAAACGGAAATTCATATCATTGTCAAGTGTGACTTTGCTACAAAACTGTTTTAATCTTTTATGAAAGCTCTAAACTCTAAACCCTAAACCCAGGAGAGCTTTTACAACTTGAAATATTGACAATTGGAATAAGAGAGAACGAGAGAGAGAAATGAATTCATTTACCTGCTTGCTATTGAGATTTGAGGTGAATGGTAAATCCTTCACAAAATGACAGACAAAAATCCTAAAAAGAAAAAATGCGGCACATTTCTCCAAGCTTACCTTTTTGCATTGAATTCCAATATGTACATTCATTTTGTCATGGTAAACAAATCAAATTAAATTCCCCTTTAATTTTTGGATACACATATAATTATAGTCGTGAAGAATGGAGAACTGCATGAGGAGCTACAAGTTAAATTTGGAGCATGTCAAATGTGGATAATTAGTGACTTATGGAGAATGGGAAATGGAGAATGCTTGAAAAAAATGTAATGGGTAGAGAGTATACACATTGTAAATGGTAATTAGCACCAGCTCCCAGTTGGGATGATGGGGGGAACAGAGCCAACAGAGAGACGAGAAGAGCAGGAGTTGAGCCGAGTCTATGTTATTTGTTGTATCTGATTAAATGTTCATGAGTTGAGGGTGACAAAAGCTTTTCATGGTTGAATAAATCGATGAATAGGGCTCTTCACTCTGTTTTGAATTGAGAAACTAATGGGTGGGCAAGAAAAGGGAACGACCGTGGTTTGTGCTCTGCTCAAGTGTCCATAGATATATGGTATACATACCGAAAGTGAGAGAGAGAGAGGGAGAGAGAGAGAGGGAGAGAGAGAGAGGGAGAGAGGGAGCTCAAGTTGGGAATGGGAAAGGAAACGATGCGAGGTGATGAACAAGGACCAGTAGCCAAGTTGATAATAAAAGCATGAGATATTGTATGTGCATAATACGATATAATGGAATAGACCTTTTTTGGGGTTCTCTTCTCCAGCTTCTGCTCCTCAATTCAGATTCAGTACAAAGTACAATGGACCAGCAGCACAGGACATGGACATGGACATGTACAGAGTACAGACTACAGACTATTCACTATACAGTGTGTATAGGTTTTCATTTTGCGGGTAGCAAACAATTCTTGACGAGTCCTTTTGTTCGGCACACGGAGGGGAGAGAAAGAGAACGAGAGAGAGAAAGAGATGGAGAGGGAGAGAGAGAGAGAGAGAGAGAGAGAGAAATTTCAATAGCCCAATAAATGAATGGATGTGAGCATTCAATGACTACATCATGGACTCCACTCCAACTCCAAACTCCACTACATATCTGTAGTACTACATACTATACATCATTTAAAAACTTATATCAATACCAGAGACAGACCAATGTACAGTCAACGCCTGTTCTGTTCTCCCATCCCCAGACTCTCTCTCTCTCTCTTTTTCTCTTTCTCTCCCATACAAATGACAAATGGATGGCAAAACATTCACTTGATTGTTCCCAATCCTAGAAAAAGAGCGTAGTAATAATAATGAAAACGACAGACCCATGCAAATGAAAAAAAAAGAAAGAAAAACGTATCCTTATTATGTATGCTCGTCTCCATTTCCCTTTTCCCTTTTCCCTTCATGCCTGTTTCTGTTTGCCTATATTGGCCTATTGCTTTTTTGCCGTTGATAGAAAGTACGAGGACGAGTACACTCTCCTATTTTATTTTATTCTATCGTCCACGTTGAACCCTCCAAAAAAACTAACCAAACCTGGAATTGCAATCCTAATCAAAATTGGAAACATTTCAATGTAACAATTCTAAGCACAAATACAAAACTTGAAAGAATTGGTCCGGAATCAAAAGAAATTCTTTGAATGTGAAGTAGCAAAAGACTCTCAATTTCGCCGGTGAACGTTTAATTATTCCATGAATTGAGGACTGTGTGGAGATGGATTATTTTTGAGTCCACTGTGGTCGTTGTCATTGTAAAGCTTCATTATTATTATTTGTATGTCCATTTGTGTACCATTTTGAAACATGTGCGTGCATTTGAGTAAGAATGAGAGTGTAGTTACATTGTGTACAAGGAACAGTTTCTACTTTCTCATCATTTCCTCTATTGAAAAGGTAGAGCTTTAATTGGAACGTAGTTGGACTTGAATAGCGAATTTGACATGTCTCCCCTCTGCAGTCTGCAGGTATACTTTCCTCAGTACATCACATATGTACATATTTAAGTAAAATCAGAGCACACACACATTCTACATGACATGTAAGATAGGTACATATTTATATTTACAAGGAAATGCGTATTAGTATTTAGTATTTGTCAATTATGTGGACAGTGAGCAGATGACATGGAGCGTTCAAATTCACATATAACTATTCATTGGCTTCGTCCATTGTGTGGACGAGTTTACCTTTCAAAAAAAGAAAAAAGTTTATGTAGTCTCGTTTTGTCCAGCAGGCAGGTTCACGAACAAAACTAATCAATTGGTCATGGAAAAAGGGGAAAAAAGAGAGACTCGTTCCCATGTCCCCATGTTTCTTTTCTCTTCACATGTACAGATATAAGATATTTGAGTACATATCGTACTAGTATATCTGTATGTATTTTTTGACGGGAGTAAAACCCAGCTCTACAAACTAAAAACCAACTGGGACCTCCTTTTTTCATGTGTCTGTATGTACAAGTGGGGCGAGTGTGAAAATATATCTTCTTGTTGTGTTCTGTTGTATCTCCTCCCGTTAATAAATGAATAATGACTACAAATGTAATGAAAACACGTTCGCTTGAGTTGGACCTTTACTTTTGCACATGTCCATTCATCAAAACTCATAGAATATGAAAGTAATACCCATGTACATATGTACAATACAAAGTAGAGACTCCATTTACCGGTTTCCCTCGTAAATATCTGTATTTCGTTTTCGAGTGACTGGGAAACTGGGGAATTGACAAGTGGCGGAGTCTCAATCTCCATCGGAAATTCACAGTCATTGAACGGGAGAAAGGGAGAAACATTTTATGCACAATTATTATTTATTAAGCTCACAACATCAATATCCACATTCATATCAACAGGAATAGAAATTGATTTCCCTATTCATTTTCAAATGTCCACTCTTGTTCAATTGACAACGGACAGGGGACAATAAACACGAAAAAACACCGTTTCGTTCCCCATTGGAGAGTATCGTCAAACTAGGATATAAAAAAGGGAAATGGAGATACTGGAGGAAATTTACGAGGTGATCATAGGAAATAGCTGGAGAATATGTCGTCAATCTCAAATAACTTTTGCATGGAATTCCATGTGATCGAAAAATATAATGTATTATACATCAAAATGTAGAT
>JAIUND010004210.1:0-12749 GCA_034699125.1 Gisinianus flammeolus | reverse complement strand
ATAACACCCTCGAAGTACGCAAAATATCACAAATGACTCAAATTTTAAAAATCTCAAAATCCCCCAAAATTATCCTTAGCCGACAATTTTTTCCTTGATTTTCGTAGTACCCGTCACCACTAGAGTCTATATTCTCAATATGGTCCAAATCCCTGGTGGGTGAATAAACTACATTTATGCCATAACAAAATACATGAATTTGAGAAGAGACTTTTGGAAAAAGCAAACATAAGTTAAAAAAATACACAAAAAGTACAAATGCAAAAAAGTTTGCTTACCTGATTATCAACAAGTTGGTACAATCCTTTTATAGATTTGATGACCGTGATTGAAGTTAATTGACAATTAAAGTTAATTTGGAGCGGAAGTGAACACACAGTGAAATGAAGTTGACGTAAAATTAACGAGGAAAATCGGGTGAATGTGTTAACGGACGAGTGAAGGAAAATGCTCTGCGCAGATACGAGCTCCTTGGCGCGCGTTTCTTTTGTGTAGAACTTGGATGGCTGCCTGTCGAAAAAACTATTCGTCTCTCAACAAAATTTAGTAAGCATTTTCAAAAGTGTTGGAAACTCGCCTTCAAGGTCATCATGATGACAGGACGGACTGACCAAATGTAAGTACACATATATTTTATTTGCCAGAGCATTATCATAATCTGTATTCATGTGTAGACGAGATGTAGTTGCCGGTGTGAAATCCCTATATTTTATTTTTCGCCGTTTGTATGTAGTATGTACTCGCGTGTATTTGTATGCACAGCATTATATATATTATCTTTTACGTATTTAGAAGCTTACTTGTCATTATTATGTAACTTCGTATTTTAGGTAGTTATATTATGAAATTTCCATCCCTTTTTGTGCGGAAAATATAAGATTTCGGTTTCTCAAAATCAACATGTTGATAAATTGTAGACAATTTTACATAACTACTTCTTTTGTATATGGATTTATTAAAGAACTTTATGAAGTCTTAATATTTTCAGTTATGTCCTAATGTACATAATTGTGTATATCATTTGTACTGTTTTCTATAGGTGTACCGTATGGAAAGCAGTATCCTGTTAGACTGGAAAAAATCAACAAATAAAATGCTTGGCAATCTTATGGATATCTCTGTGGCAGCCGAATGCAATTGGTTAGGGACGCCGTACAAGGACCAACGCAAAGCAAAAGCTTCCGAATTTTCTTCAATTAATATAATAATGCGTAAAACAAATATTGTTTTTTCTCCGTATACTTTATTAAGACTTTTGTTTCTATTCCAATAATAAAACTCAACAATTAATATTATGTATTGGTTTTTTGTCTTTTTATTATAGAAGTCATAATTTCCAATTTTGAGGAGGATAAAATTCTTAACCCGGCGGATATCAAGAAAAATCTAACTCAGCGATCGTTAGTAGTAAAAATTCAAGACTGGCTAAAGGGAACCCTCCAAAGGACATCAAACAAGTAAGTTATTACATTTTTTGTCGCTTTTGGACAATATGATGTCAAAATAGATATTACTGTATATACAATTTAAACACCAGCAGTAATATACTGTACACATGTTATAAATTGCCATATCTTTTGTTTCGTTTTTATACAGAAAAAAGAATTCCGAATTGGCTCATATCAATCCTCGTGAAATTGTTATGCGAGCTCCTCCACCACCTCCTCCGCAAAAACCCATTACCACGAAAAATGATGAAAAATCTGATGCGGACTCATGGGCTTCTTTTAATGATGCAGACGACGACGAAGATGATGAAGATCAACATGTTGATAAAACTCGTGATGATGACGGCAATGCCCGTCCTCGTTTTCAAAATTTGAATAATGATTTTTAATAATCTGTCGTTTATTTATTTTGACCTAATAATAATAATAATAACAACGACATCACTTTTTTATTATTCCTTTTTTCCCACTTACTATTTCTGCACAACATGATGTGCTTTTATTATGTAGTACGTTCTTATTTTGTATCATCAAGATGATCTTATTTATTTCATTATTTATTACACACATTTTTATTATGCTGCTCTATGTACCCATTTATGTTGTATATGATGATAAAAATGAATGTGATTTTAATGCATTAAATATTATAATATGAATATTATATTTCAAATATAATTACATTGTGTTTTGTGAAGGTACTAATGCATTTTATTGCTGCAACCGGGCAATTTTACCCGGGTTTCCGGAACGTTAATATGGAGGTGCATAAGGGGTTAATATGTAGGTGCATAAAACCGGCAATCAACTAATCAATTGACGGGTTAATTTAACTAGTGAATAGGCCAGCATGAATACCCGAGGGGTGGAGCCTATTTTGGTCTCATTGACACATACTTCATCAGTGAATTCACCATGGTGAATTTAGATTTTTCTCGGCCATTTCACCCTATTCTTCACGTTTTTCACAATACAAACGAAAAGTCGTTCACATTACTTTCACCATGGTGAATTCTCATTTAACAACCCGTATTCACGAGTGAATAAGAATATTCATTTTCGTAGGGAAAGGATTACGAAATCTGCTGTCGTCACAGAGGAAACTTTCAATTCTCAAATCTCAAACTGTCAGCAAATATATGAAGAAAAAAGTTTGATGGATGAAATAAAACTATATATAAAACAAATCTCAAAATGGGGAGAACGAAGAGAAAGACCAAAGGTATTGAAGAAAAACAAAATGAACATGTTTATAACTGCAAGCCAGTCCAATTTCATGTATAATAATATCAACAGATCCGGGAGCAAAACTTGTGAGTTGACAAATCAAAACTTGTGGTATTAAGGCAAGTGTGGGCAAAACGAGTCAGAGAAGATGAATGTGTTTGAAGTTTGCGTAATATAAAACCTAATGTATATTTTGTCATATGTTGAACCCGAATAATAATTTTGAAGGGCCCACAAACCACGTGCATATTTTTCAAAGCTCTCTGTGTTAGTTTTTTAACGTAGGAGTTAACATTGTTGAAATTTATTATTTATATTCAAGAGTGTTGGGTTTTTGGAGTGTGTGGGTTTAGATTTTAGATTCTAATCCCACACACTCGAAACAAAATTTTAAGCGATTTTTTAAAGCTCAAAAGCAAAGTTGTTTTATATCGGTTGACCTTTGGAGGTCGCATGAGGCAATTTGAGACTTTTTTTATGCTCAAACGTTATAGAAAATCACGGAGATTTCCGTTATTTTTGGTATATTGTCAACAAAAAAAACGAAAAACTGACTTCTAAGGAAAAATTTCACGCTATATTTTGCATATATTGCCCGTTGGATAAGATTTTTCGATAAGTATTCCTTTTTTTCTCCCACATACATGAATCAGGAATTGTTTACCCCGACGTTCCTTATTCATATACTTTCTAAATGCGCAAACATGATCGTTTATTTTTTGTTAATCCGCCAACATTCAATCAATGTAGGGAAAACATTTGAATATTGAGAGTCAAGAAGCGATTAAAAGGATAAGATGAAAGGGTCTTAATTGCAAAATGTACACAAATGACGGTGGCTTGTGTATAATGAATGAAAGAATATTCCGTGAGCTTTCCTTGTTTTTGTATGTGTGGGATATTATACACATACAATTATAGTTTCTTTATTGTCCATTTTGACTTGTTTTCTTTTGCTGAAACACGAAACTTTTTGTGCACGCTGGCAATGCCAACAGGAAAAAGAGTGCAAAAATGTAATAGTTAATCGACGCGATGAAGATCCAAAATGCATTGCAATATGTTCACATATATATAGAAAAAGTCACCTTTTCACTCTGTGGGATGTGTGTGCTGTGTGTGTGTGTGATCAAGGAAAAATGTTGGGCGCATATTATATATAAAGATGAAAAGTTGAACACATCACACGTCTTCTTTCTCTTATAATATTAGACAGGAGGCTTTCTTACTTTCTATAATACTTTCTACACAAAAGTTCCAAATTCCAAAGACATTTTAGTTAACCAAAATTATAGTGCACAGTTTCAGTTTTTCCTTCCTTTTTTGCAAACTCCCAAACATCACACATTTGTTCATTTTTCCCATCAACACAGAAATCACGACGACATGGGCATTCCATGGAAACGCCCCACACTCTCGGGCATTTTCGGACTTGTTCTTATCACAATTCTTTTTGTCAACTTTCCAGTGACGGTCAATTCCAAATCTGTAAGCTGTGTCATTTATACAAAATTCTTTAATCAATCATATAACAAGTTTTGTTTTCGGGGTGTATCCAATTAAAAAAAAAAAAATAATAAATCAATTCTATATATTGTGTCTGTATATTTATTATGCATTTTATATTATAACAAATATATTAGCAAATGTGGACTGTAAATATTTTTTCATTTGTCACTCTGTGTCCGTCTCTTTACAGTTGGATTCCGTTCTTGGAAATCTGCGCCTTGAGCCGAACCATCAGAATCCGAATGCAATTGTTAAGGTAGAGGAGGATGGGGTAAAAATGACTACGGGGTAAAAATGACCCCCAACGTTTTTTAGATTTTTAAAGAAAACAAAAAACTTTTTACCTCTTTCTGGCCACATAGTCTTGAAAAGCAGGAGAAATGGGTTAGTTTGATTGCAGGAAAGAAAGCGTAAAGTCACGTAGACAAAATCTATTTACATCCAAAATCGAACTACCTGAAAATGGTCGTAGGATTATCCAAACACATTTTCCGAGTCGCTCGTATAAGTCGATTTGTAGCCGTCGTGTAAAGAGTAGAGTAATAACTTCTCATTTTTAATTGTTGTGTGTGCATTTATTGTTGCAAATATTTGAAATTGTCTGTTAAATTGCCTTTAAATTGCACAATTACACGTTTTTTATCTGCGGTCTTCATGTTGTGTACTGTTGGGGTAAAAATGACCCTTTTGATGGGGTAAAAATGACTAGCGCTTTAAAGTTAAATAACAATTAAACTACTGAATATAATGTATTGACGTCCACATGTTTTTCGAAGCTCGGACCAGTCTACATCAGATTTGGATGGTAGTTTCAAGAACAAAGGTCAAATTGATAGTGTTTGAGTGACTTGACAAATACTTGCAAGAATGGCACTTGCAAACAGTGATTCGTTTGTGTTTACCCAAAACACTCTTTCAAACATCATATTTTTTGGTTCAATAATTTTTTTGGCCCACTAAGACTTTTATTTGCTTGCCATTGCACCAAATAAGCTTACAAAAAATCATGGAACACTACAACCAAATGAAACACTTTTTCACGGAGGTAGTCATTTTTGCCCCAAGCCTCCTTTATTAGACCCTTTTTAAAAGTTAAATATCTACTCGAATGCATTAAAAATTGAATTCAAAGTAAATGAGGCGTCGAGAGACAATGAGTCAAAATTTCATTTGACGAGTTCACAATCCCAATCCGTTCGTTAGAATTTGCGTAAATGCGAAAAAACTTTGGTAGACATTTTTATCCCACGCTCCTCTAGATAGATAGATTTTATTCAGGTTGATATATGGCTTTGCCCTTACAACACAACAGCAGATCATTAGGATATTCACATATTATTTTAATTTTTACATCATAAACAGGTGTAAATTATTCAAAAGTAGAAATATCACAGGTATATTTAGGTTTTTAGTAAATTGGATTGCGGATTTTCATCGCTTCAATTCAAAAGGTATATAAATTTGATAATGTATTAAATAGATCATTTGAGTTGAAAATAACGAGTAAAAAGTTTTCTTCTGTCATTTGTATTTTTGTGAGATATCCTATAAAATTATACCTTGGTTTACAATACATAGGGCATTCATTAATTACATGATAAATATTCTCAATTTTTTCTTGGTTGCACTTTTCACACAAGACAGTTTCAATTTTTAATGATTTCCATTTGAGTTTCATGCTGTTGAGTATGACACAGTGTTTACTTGTTCTTGTTTTTGCTTGATTCACTCTAAGGTGCTGAGCAAAAGTAACAACATTCCATGGCAGGTTTATTTTGTAAAAGTTACTTTCGTGCGTTTTTATTTATTTAAATTTGACTAGCGATTTTTCCATGCGCATTTTACTTACATCGTCGTGGATAAGAAATTGCTTCATTTTCCATATCATATGTGGAGAATTCTCTTTGATGTAGCTTGGGATAAGGATTTGAATTCAGTTGACAGGTTGTGGCCGTCAAAGAAGGATTTAACTTGCGCAAACCAGTTGTATCTGATGTCATTGTTGTTATTAAATTCACTGGTTGATATTCTCTTGAGATTTTCAAAAGCGTTGGACTAAAGATGGTTTTACTGAATTTACACTAATACTCAAGGGTGTTCTGCAGGGCGAGTCCCTTTCTCCAACCTTATTCACCCTATATCTAGACAAAATTGTTGACATTTTAAGGAAAAATAAAGTAGATGGAATACAAATGATAATTGTAGGAATTCTAATATTTCTCTACGCAGATGACATCATTCTCATGGCCACAAATCAACTTGACTTACAAAAGCAAATTGACATTTTAAAAGAATTCTTCGACTCACATTTACTCATGGGCAATCTGTCAAAAAATAAAGTTGTAGTGTTCAGAAAGAAAGGAAAGTTATCAAAGAAAACTAAATTACTCTGGGGAAATTCACAGCTACAAATTGTGAACAAATATACATACCTAGGTGTTACGTTCAGTAGCAGTGGTCTCTTTAACCTAGCAACCCGTAAGATCGATTTGCATCAGTTTGCATTGATTTGTTTACAAATCAGTGGAAAACAAGTATGGCCGACAATACAAAACAATACAAACCAGTGCCAATTGTTTGTGTGAAAAGAGTTTGCATCGGTTTGCATGGACTTTTACAAAAAATAATTGTATACAAAACTCCAATACACAAAATTGGTATTTAGTTGTATACACGCAAATACAAATGTATGAAAATATTTTGTATACAACATTTTAATACAAAATATTCGCATTTATTAGTATGCACATGACTGCAAATGTATGAAAATATTTTGTGCATACTTTTTATTACTTATTAAATTTTTTATTTAATGACTTACTGCTTTGTATTTAATAATAGGTTGTACATTACACACATTTATAATAATGAGACGGTCAAATTCGTTAAATACTGTGTTATATAGTGTTTGTACACGAAATCAGTTGTGATCGTTGTCAATGCTGTTGAGGAAGCGTACAAAGTAATCAATTCAATCTGATTCAATTTTGAGAGCAATTTCAACTATTTCATTAACACTAATTAATTTTCTGTATATGTGTGAGCTTTGAGTGATGAATTGCACGTTCTTGAGCTTGACGTTGTGATGATGATTCAACCCATGTACAACTCCCAATGCCATAACTTTTGATTCAGTATTGGTGAAAAACAATCAATCTCAATAAAATTTTGATTTTCTAACCACACACAGTAAGAATTACGCGATTTAACTTTTGTATAATTCTTGGAGTGAATTATTTTACCCTTTTTCATTATCTTTTGATAAAAACGACAGTTTTCAATTGTGAATTCATGATGAAATAACTTTAACAAGTCAGACTCAATTGGATTGTAGTTTGTCTCTGTGTACAGTTTGACTCCTTGAATTTCTGTTGACGGTGCTCCATAAGTTTTCACAGTTGATTGAAGCATGGTTTTGATAGGCCCGGATGCAGTTGTAGTAGCTTTTTGATAATTTACTATCACTTCATTTAAGTATCCTTTTTTAATTTGAGACGCTGCAAAATTAAATCCCTTCACATATCCCGTTCGATAAATTTAAGTTAAAACTTTCAAAGTCAAGCATTGATACCTTCTGAAGTCGACCATAAAATGAGGCAAAATCACTTAAGTGTAATAGTAAGTGTACGTTGAATGTACACTGCTTACGTCCATAGAGCTCTAAAACTTGTGATGAGAGACTTGACAAATAATTTCTTGCGAGTAATAAACTTTCGTCGGTCACTGTTTCTGACAGCAAGTAACTAACTCCAAGTACTAGTTTTATCCAATGTGTAAAATACACGTCTGTTAAAAATTTATGCACAATCAAGGGAGAATAATAGAACAACCACAATTGCCATTCATGGGCTTTATATTTACCGGACCATTGCACTACATTTATAGGTAAACGAGATACTCTGAATGGTGGCTTGATATTAATAAAAAATTGTTCAATCTCTCTTTTAACTAAGTCATTTATGTAGCATGGATTTCCTGGTTTAGCACTGAGCCAAAACTCGGTAAATTGACGAGCTACACCTAAATATACACCATGCATTATATCTGGAGGAAATCCTTTGATTAAGTCAAAATATGGCAAATAAATAAAACACTCTTTTCTTTCACTCCAAATTGGGTGGCGTTTAGTTTTTCTGCTTCATAACAATGTAGTAAATGGGATTCATGGGTGCGAAGGTCACTAATTTTATGAGTAAAGTAATGTAAAGTTTCAAAATGTAGACAGTAGCTACAACCGTAGGCAGAATTAAACAGCATAACATTTTGAACTAATAACCGAGCAATCGAGTCACATAAAACACAATACACAAATAGTCGACTTCTTATTATCTCTTGAGCTTGGTTTTTCCATTGGAATCCAGTCGTTCCAAGCTCTTTTAATTGTGAAACGATTGGAGATAAAAACACATTAAAGTCCGGTGTATTCTCATTATCACGGCACACCCAAATTCCACAAAGGACAGTTTTTTTTTCAATTTCCTCATTTATGGTGAACAGGATTGGCCAAAGGAAGCTTTACTGCTTGTGTACAATGGAGCTCCATCGGTATTTAAGGAAATTGTAAAGTTGATTTCTGAGTCTTTCCACAAAGTTTTGACTTGAATGAGTTGATTCTGACTGTGAATTTAATTTCAAAGTTGGAAGGACAAATTGAAGAACTTGAGCAACGTCGAGGAGAACAAAACACTTATCTGTAGTTTTAGGTGTAATATTACACACATAACACTTTATATTATTAGTTGGGTTCTCAAACAGAGGATGACGATATTCATTTTGACATTTTGTACATATCCATCCATCCATACAATTGAATTTTCTCACACCTAGTCGAGTTTCCAAGTTTTTGGGTGATGATGGAAGCACATTTTGATTAGTATGTATTAATAATTCCGCCACATCATCCACACAGCTGTTTGTCCATCCGTGTTTAGTTGCTAATGATGCCAAGAGTAAGGAAATGCCCGACACGCGAGGAAGAGTGAGAGAGACTTTTGTACAGAAAATTGATGGGGCTTCAGTTTCATTTTGATTATCCGTTTGACCTGTGCTTAAAAAAGATGCACACATTTAACTTTTTAATACATCAAAAATAAATCATGATATGATTATGCAAAAGGTTAAGACGATACAACACATACTTGTACGGATATCAACATTTTGTACATTTGGATCACCATCAAATTCATCTGATTGCACCAACTTTGACTCTATCAAACACATACAGAACAAAATAAAAAGTAGCCTTATATTTTTTAAAAGAAACGTTTAGTAGAAGACTCTTACCTAATGAGTTTTGTGAATTATTACTATCGCCGTGCTGTGACGTCTCCCTGTTATTAATTTTTTTAATTCGTCGCCAAGTAGTGGATCGATTAATCTTTTTCATTTTAAATATCTAACTTGATCAAGTTGCGCACGGTAGATATTTATATATCTACTTATATATCTACTATGAAGGGTGTGCTAGAGAACTTGTCATAGTGGGACTGCTCCGTGCCATTGAGAGTTTGAGCGTACAGCAGCAAACTAGCACAGAAAATTTCATCAGAAAACCAAAAAAGAACCCGTTTTTGTAGTGCAATATTTTTTTAATGTTTCCTACTTTTTCGACTTTATTAAATGTGTATAAAGTAAAATGTTTAATATCGACGAGAATTCAAAATTTAATGCTACTGAACTTGAAGCTGCCACGGGCTAGGTACGTTTTTTTACGTTTTTATGGTTATATATTTATCAATCCACTTTGCCCATTTCACATAAATTCCATGCCATTTTATATTGATTTTCTCTGTGCTTACAATAATTTGTTTGGTTGTGATAGAAATTTAATGAAATTGAAGATATTACCAAAGCTGGTGACTTTAGTAAAGGAATGGTTGCTATTATTAATGATCAGAATGCCATCCTAAAAAAGCTCAACGCTTTTGAAGCATTTTTGTGAGGAGTAAAGGAAGGTATATACAAAATTCGTTTTTATTTCCCTAGCTTCTAATTCTACGTTTTTATTAAAACCATTAACACATTTTTGTTTGTATTAGACGTGAGAGTGACCAGAGAAGATGTTCAGTCAATATTGGAAACATTTAAGGATGGCCGAGGGTCTTCTCTTTCAATGACATCAAATTTGGATTCGGATCCGACATCCCCTTGTCCATTGGATATTGATAAGGATATTAAAAAGGTAATATTTGTATTTTTTTTGTTACTTTTGATAATTCTCAGTCAAATAAAAATAACAATTTGAAAGTGCGAATTTTTTTATAGGTATTTGTCATCGGGAAGGTAGGAGACGTCGAGTTTCCTTATTTTGTCTCTGTATCGATGTACTTCAAATTATCATCCCAGACTAAAGAGAGGAGCTTAATTAGGTTGATTTTGGAGGACTTACATTCATCGGCTACTATTCAAGCTTTGACACGAACCGGGTAAGCTATATTTTTACAAATTAAGATTTTTTTGTCAAAAAAATCGTAGTTTCAGAATACAAATACTAATGGTATATTCTTTTGTAGGAAAACTAAAACGAAGAAAAATTCAGAAGACGAAATGACTCATCCGATGTGGTTGACGAGGACAAGTCTATCCCCGTATCATCATTGGCCATCATCACAGGTGAGTTAAATATTATATTAAAAAGTTATATTTAATATATAAACACAATTATTTTGCATCATTGTATGTATTCATTTGTACTAATCATATTTTATTGATTGTTTTGCAATTGCAGCATCAGTAAAACAACAATTTGCTTTACGCTCCGAGGCCACGGTAAAGGAAATTAAAAGACAAGATATCTTTATCAACTCATCAGTGACGTCCATTGTACAGTACATCAAGACAAAGGAAAATAATGGAGGAAAAGTCCCAACTAAAAAGAAGAAGGTGGCAGAAGAAGCTGCAGAATAATTCACTTTAATATTCTTATCATTATTTATTTTAATGTAATGCGGCAATGAACAAATTTATATTATTATTCAATTGACTTTCTAATAATCATTCATCATAATGTGAACAAATTAATTTGTTGATACCATTTCCCCAGACGGGAGACAGGCATTATGATGAGTACAAATTATTTGCATATCATTTCATACAAACATTTAGCACTCAATTGTGTGCAAGTTTCTAGTATACAAATGCATATAAATATCTAGCATACATTTGAGTGCAAGTTTCTAGCATACAAATTCATACAAAACTTTTGCATGATGTTTCATGACAGTATGTTGTATCGTTTTCATACATTTTTATAAACGTATCGTGTATCGTCTTGCATACAAGTCTATGCAAACTCCTTGTATTGTTTTGTACGTAAAATATTTTGTGTACAAATTATTTGTATACAAACCAATGCAAAATAATGCCAAACTGTTGCGCGTTTGGTATTGTTTTGCATGAAAAATTTGTATACAAATCGGCAATGCAAACTGATGCAAATCGACCGTACGGGAAAGGATAACTTTGTCAAGAAAACTCGCTTAGCTAAAAATAATGTGATTAGTCTGTGCTATAAATCTCGAGTGAATAGTATTAATGTACAAATGCAACTTTTTATTTCCCTAGCTAAATCAATACTTCTATATTCATCTAACTCTTGTGCCTTTATGCACATAGACGAGCTTGAAAAAATACAAACTCAATATTTAAGAAGAATCCTGAATGTGACTAATCTTACACCTGGATATATACTCAGACTCGAGACAAATTCAATATCTACAAACTACCTATATTCAAATCAATTTTAAATCTTATCCAGAAAATCTTATCAAAACCGGCAGATGATCTAATGTTCACGCTCCTCTATATAAATATATATGTAACGTCAGGGGGGGCGAGTTCGACCGATTTTTGAGTTTTTTGGACTTTGGGCTCGCGTAAAAAATTTCTCGTCGGGAATTGTTTAATGAAAATTTTCACACTTATGATGCAATTGTCTGTCAACAATTCTGTACCAAAATATTTTTGAAATTTTAACGCATGGTTGAACGCGAGCTGACTTTCTACGCGGGGTGAGTTCAACCGACTACATAAATATCGGTGTGGGACATTTTAAAACTGTTCATAACATGCTTAAATGTGTCAAATTGCTACCTTTAGCTTCATAGGAATGAAATGGAATGAAAAATATTTGACCTCAAGGTTTGTTCAGACTTTCCATACGGCCAACTTGAATTCCTACATTTGATGTGTATTTCCATGGGTATTTGGGCGTAGTGAGAGTCTTACGACTTTTTTAGGCAAATCAATGCACCAACCTTACAGAATGAACTTAATCGATGTGTGGAGAACACAAATTGAGTTTCAAGAGAAATTCCACCAAAAGCATGCAATTTTCATGCATAAAATAGTCGGTCAAACTCGCCCCATTTTCATCAAAAACCATTGTTATTTTTTGTAAAAAAGATTAATTTCATTCCAAGGTCAAGATTCTCACCAAAATGAAAATGCACACAACCTTACACACATTTCGAGAATCTTTGGTAAAATTTTTGTGGAATTTGAAACGCGGGGTCACGTTGATCCAGACAAAGTTTTTCAGGGTTCAAAAATGCCATTTTTGACATG
>JAIUND010004209.1:0-12749 GCA_034699125.1 Gisinianus flammeolus | reverse complement strand
TGGGGGAACCCAAAGTGTTTGGATTGAATAATTTCATCATTTGTTTCTCGGCGTTGATTGTGGGCTGGATTATGGCGATTATCGATTTTCTTTGTGAAATGTTTAAATTCAAATCCAACCCCATCAATCAAACCCGGCCATTGACCGGGTGGATAACGCCGGAAAGCGCGGTGGATTCGTCGTTGCTTTTTGGTCGTGTAGCCGCCCTTGCACTAGGACTTGGTCGGCGAATGGCCGCTTCGGCGTCGGGAAGGTTTCCCCCAGGGGGATTGTAGTCGTCCGTTTATCAGTCGGAGTGTGGACGGAAAGTGACGTAATATATGAGAACCTTGAGGTTCCTTGAGGTTTACATTATTCCTTGAGTCACAGAATTATTATTATTATTATTAACTTTTATTTGACATGGACATCCTTTCAAGTTTGGTTTTGTTTTCATATTATCACGTTACACATTCAGCATATAGAAGTACATAATACAGCATTTGATTCTGTAAGCCTTCGGTCACAGAATTATTGTGGGCATTTTAAGAGGTCAAAAGAGATGTTTTAGACTTGGACGGTAAGTCATTCGGAATATTTTGGGGCGTTTCTATGTATAAGTATAAAAGTTGAAAATGAGGAATTTGGACGCCGTTTGAAATAAAGGTCGTGTTGATTCCAGCAGGAACAATAGTAGCTGTGTCAAAATCCGTCATTGCTTGGCCACTAAGTTTTATTTACGTTAAATTCTCATACCTTAATTTGACAAAGGATCAAAGGATCAAAGGATATGGAAAATTTGTGTTTATGTGTGCGCACAATTTGGAGAAGATTGTAATTTTTTGTCTGGAGAAAAATGTGTGGTTGAGTGTGATGGGAAAGTGTGGAGTTCACATCCTTTTTCATCTTTCGTCACCACATTTGAGCAGTTTTTATTGTGATGCCGTGTGAGTCATGTATATATTTTACTGTGTGTGAATACAATTATTTTCCCCCCACTTGTCCAACGGGCGTGACTCGACCCAATTTCCCAATGTACTTGACCCCGCATGCCTACACACACATATTCAAACACGAGGAAAAAAACGACAAGGAAAAATTAACGATCAAAAATCAAAACATTGAAATTCTCATTACAATTTGCAATTTCTCCACACACGTCCACAACCTCCACATTAAAATATGTACATGACAAATAATTAATGTTTATTGGATTTGTTTGTGTGGGTATAAATATACCTTGGATGGACCTGCGACCATGCACATGATGAAAGCGTAATGTCCCAGACAAATTGGAGAGTCATCATTTTCAATCAAAACTGAAATGAAAATGAGCGAATTTTTTACAGTTAGCCACAATATTGACTCCATAGGTTGATAAATTCCTGAATATATGATACTGTCCATCCGTATACAAATGATTATTATTATTGACTTAATTTTTGGAGTTGGCACGGGCGACGATTGACGATGGGATGTCCTTGGAATTTGGAAGCGAAATAAAAAAGGTTTCCCTTGGTTTCGCTTCCAAATTCCAAGGACATCACATCCTCGCCCGTGCCAACTCCAAAAAACAGTGAAAAAAATCATTTTTATACGGATGGACAGTATATATGAAATGTTTAAGAGGGACGTACGTTTTTCGCAATCGCCAAGTAATGGCGTCACCTCTTTGGAAATCTCTGGAGAATAAAAATGCTCATAAAAGAAACTGTGCCTGTCCTGATCCACCGTCCTTTCTGGCGTTACCTATATACGAAAAAAACCAAACATTTAATTACACACACACACACATTTAAACCACGAAAACACTTCCAAAAAAGTCGTTATATTTTTTGGCAAGTTATTAAAGAGATCATTTGAAAACAGTATAAACTTCCTATATTCGCTTTTTTGAAAAAACACATGGTTTCGCACTGTAAATAAAGAAGAACAAAATTCCTCAATTAATTTAATTTCTCAAGTATAAAAAATTGATTAAAACGATACCAAAATTTAAAGGATTTTTAATTGATTTGAATTCGGATGTCATACCAAAACTCCGAATCCGCGTCCAGTCGACGAACATTCATCGGCCCATTCTTGAAGCTCGTGTGTATTCTGAGTGAGGACACCTTTGCAGGCCCAATTCTGAACAAATAATGTGGCCTGTGTACAAAAGACAAATAGTCGAACATTTTCTTGAAGATTTAATGGAAAATTCTGCATATATTTTCATTAGAAATATGTATATATAGGAAACAAACTATTGAAATTGATTTTTAATAGGGAATTCCGGAATTTCGAAATTTCGAAATTTTGTGGACCTGAGATTCGAAAATGACGGCGAGGAAAACGGCTGTCGTCGTCAAAACGATTGGGATTTTGCTGATGGCCATGTTGGATGTTTTTCAAAACAAAAAAAACTGAATGAATTTCCCTTGGAGGTTTCAGGATCTGTGTGAATGTTAAATGGAAGAAGGAAGTGAAAAAAAAAACTATATGCCGTCGTCTCATTTCTGGGTTATTCTTTGAACGTGTTTGTGTGTGTATACAAAACAAATCGATTTCAAAGTCAAATTCAAAAACAATAAGTCCTTTCAACTCGTATAAACAGGTGATTCAACTCTTCCAATGTCCTCATGGAATTTAATTAATAAGGCATTGACTCCCCTCTGCTTTGAATGGAGTTTGACGAGGAACAATCGATGTGGAATCAAATGATGACACACTTCAATATATCGTCTGTTAAGTTCACAAACGAACTATGTAACGATTTTCCTTAATTTTTGGGAATGCTCCTACTGCGTCCGTCTTTGTGGGTAAAATTGTGAAAAAATTCAGGGTGACAGAAAAGGTCATGGCAGACAATCATGTCGCAGGACCCACAGCTCCATCTCCAGCCGTTTGACCTTTGGAGCAGGTCAACGAAATTAAGGAAAATAATTATAGTTCGTTTGTGAACTTAACAGACGATACAATAAAATGTCTTTGTTTTGAATTCAAATTCAGACCACAGGGAAATGATGAAAATTTAAAACATATAAATATTTCCTATTCAAATCCCACACCTTTTGAAAATGAGGAGTCAAATCACAATGTCAGAATAAAAATGATTCCTAATTTTGAAAAAAAACATACGCGAATATTGAATTTGTATAATGGAAAAAGAAAACCACAAAAATGCAAAATGTACAATTTCCGTTACCCATAGAAATTAGTATTTTCCTCAACAGGGAACGAACAGAATTTTTCAAACATATATTCAAACTGCACACACACGCACGACGCCGCCGTATGAATATTTTGATTTTGATTTTGCAAAGTGAAAGAATTCTTACAAAATGCACATGCGCAGATTATTCGTATCCAGATTTCCTCCCGCCGCTAAATCACCTTAAAAAAAATTCCCTCGTCTTCTATAAATATATTTTTGGATTTTGACAGTACATAATCGGATTCTTCTTCTTCTTAAAAAAATGAATAATTTGAGTCCAAGTGATTTGGGGTGTTCGTCGCCCAGAAGAAATCGGTTCTCCCTCAGCCGAAATCCTCACCCAAATCCGAATCTGAATTCAATTCAAACTCCCCCAAATTCCACACCCACCTCCCCGAATTCAACTCTCAACCCAGATGATCGCGCCCCCAAAAGACGGAGTATTTTCACCGTGTCTTCCAATGCCCCATCCTCCCCATCTTGCGCCAGTTCCAGCTCGGAGACGACACGTCAGGACCTCATAAACATCACCGAGACGCTCAATGCTCTCCGGAATGAACATCATCATCATCATCATTCTATGGACTGCTCCCAGGAAAATCATTTGAATGAATTGAAAACATGCAACAACAACAACAACAACGGCATTAATTTGGGTGGAGATTCGAATTCAAATTCGAATTCAAATTCAAATTCGAATTCAAATTCATTGGGGATGAAAACCCACCATCACTATCACAATCACAATAGCCATCAAAAATTCGGGGATGAACTCGTCAAGTCCAATAATAAAAGCCCCCCTGGCAAAACCAAGGGAAGGAATCGATATTTGCTCAATGAATTTGCCCGGAATCCAGAGGAATCCATTGACTGTGGTGAGAATCTGAGGAGTTCATTTGAGACTCCGCCTCCAAGTCCAGCTGGATGTGATGGATTCTCAGGTTCGTCTGGCTCCTCCTCCACATCCGATTTGCCCCTGGATTCCAGTCCTTTTGGTCCGAGTCCGACGAAACTCCAACGTCATAATTCCTTGGAGAATCTACATCGCCCAAAAAATCATCGCTCCATCACCACCACTCTCAAGCGCGGGAATAAGGACAACCGGAAATCCAATTCAAAAGACTCTGATGACGGAGGAGGGAATAATAACAATAAAAGGAAATCCTCACCCGCACTCATCTCCATTGAATTTTGTAGTGAGTCCTCCTCATCCCCATCGAGTAGAGAGGAAAAGAAAAACTCGATGTTGTATAAAGCATCGACTGCATTCGCCATGGGAGCCGTGAGGAAATTAAGTGAGAAATTGGAGAAACTCCAAGCGGATCTTCAGCTCAAAGTACAAGAGTCCGCGGCTCGACTCATTCTACACAGTTTACTCCTCAACTCCTGGCGGCAATGTCGGAGACAAAATGAGAAATTGACCAAGGAAAATGCGGGACATCAAAGAACTGTATGTTTGGGGGGGGGGGGGGAATCCTATAATTTAAAAAAAAACATACATTTGATGAACATTTTGAGTTTAATTTAATTTTTTTGTGTACAGGTGGAAAATATGTGCCTTCAATTGCGAGTCCTCCGACAAATGCACCGAGATGAGAAGGAGAAAACGTTGAGTCGGGGTTTGGAAGCGAGCGCGCTCACGATTCAAATCACGGATCTGAAGAAAGAGCGCGATAAAACGCAATCGGTGAGCGACGATTTACTGTCGAGCCAACCGGAAGTGGCTCAGAGCGAATTAGTGAGAAAAAAATCTTGAGTGAGCAAGGGGAGGAGTTTGACTCGCTCGCAGCCAATCAAAAGCGGCTTAAAATTCAAAATGTTTTATTAGAACGACTGTCAGAGTTCGACGCCGATCGAGCAATTTATCTTAAATACGGAAGTATCTGTTTAATGATTTTCATTGACAATTTGCTCGATAGGCGTCGAACTCTGACAGTCGTTCTAATAAAACATTTTGAATTTTAAGCCGCGTTTGATTGGCTGAGAGCGAGTCAAACTCCTCCCCTTGCTCACTCAAGATTTTTTTCTCACTAATTCGCTCTGAGCCACTTCCGGTTGGCTCGACAGTATGTTGTCCAATCTCTCCAATATATTTTTCCTTGGACTAATTCGGAATTTGAAATATTCATTTGCAATATTTCTCACTCTTTTTATAGGAACTGGAAAAGGTGGAGCATGAGCTGAACAGTTGTCAGGTTTTCGTGGAGACGATCCGAAGTAAGAATTCCTTGCTAAAGAAAGCGAAAACGGAGTTGACCAAATTGATTGGGAAATTGGAAATTGAGAAACAAGATGAAATTCAAAAGACGCTCAAAGCCGAGACAGATTTAAACAAAACACAGGACTTGGTATACAATTCTAAAATTCTAAAATTCTAAAAAATTTAATTTAATTCAAATCATTTCTATTTTATTTCCGCAAGGATCTCTATGCAATTTTTCATTTTAATTGCAACCATAAATTCACCCCAAATTCTGTGTGTGTATAGATGAAAGGAGTTCGAGAGCAACTCCATGATGCGACGCGTCAAAAACTGAAATGGCAAGAAGAGGCACGCGGTCATGAGTCTCAAATACAGAATTTGAAATCGGATTTAGCTCAAGGCGAGAAGAAACTAAATCAAGTTCAAAATACGTACAATGAGCTCCAGCGAGAAGCCAAACTTTTCAAAGAGTGAGTTTTCCTTTCCTTTGTGGATTCTATATAGAGAGTATACTTACACACATTAAATTCTTCACAGAGCCTCCCCCCCCCAAAAAAAAAAAGCCGAGCCTGAATTAATTTGGTTATGATTTTGAAGGTATAAGCAAGGGATTCAAAAGGAAAATCAGAGACTGAAGGATCAGCTGACGACGTCTGCCAATCAAGTCCGGAATCTTCAGGAGGAAGCAGGACGGAAGGAACAAGCCCTGAGGGATCAGGAGAAATTAGCACAGGATATGAAACGAACCGTTGAGGAGAAAGAGTAAGAATTCTATAAGGGATTTCCCCCACATAATTTGAATGATGGAATTTAATGCTTCTGTTGTATGCATGTGATGTTCCTGAAAAAGTTGACCAAAACATTAATCGGCGTTGAACTCTTGCAATAATTCAAACTTGAAAACTTTCCTTTTTTTTAGTCATTTAGATTAGACATTGGAAATAATTGTTGTTTGTTTTTTAAAGGACGCAAATGATGGAGATTCGTCGGGATTTGAGTTCATTTCTTCAAGTGGGGATTGAGAAAAGACGGCGCTGGGCAAATGCATTCCACTACATTGTTTTCCCTCTGGATATTTTCCGCCTCATTTTTGACATGCCAAAGGACAGTTGCAAATATAGTGCAGTCATTGGTGGTCATAATATTAATATTAATAATAATAATATTAATGGTTTAAATACAAATACTGCCAAAGCCGTCTACTAATTGTACGTCAAATCTTATAATAGTGAGCTCTTTTCTATATATCGGGAATGAAATAAATTTAATTGCCCTATTGACGTTCAAGGGATTCGTGAAAGAAATTAAACTGAACGGCGTCCAACTGGATCAACGCAGGAAACTGCAGCTTTTCTTTTTGTACTCATTTAAAAAGGACTAAAACATATCTCAACTTGGAATCTTCTTAATTAAATAAATATTTAACTAATAAAATAAAAACAACAAACTGTGACTAATGTGATGAAACTGTGAGACTGCGAATGTGGAAATAATAAAATGTGATGAGAGAAATTAGGGGAATTAATTAATCATTTATTTATGTATGCAAATGATGAATAATTAAAATTATATCATTTAATTACATCCACAATATTCATTGGGAAATTTTTTGCAATTCAATTTGACGACGAACGAAACATGGCCTACAGAAAACCTGGGGGTAGAAATGTGCTTGGAACAGAGAAAAGTTTTAAACGGCGTCGAAACGCAACAATGCATTGTATCAACAAAAAATCCCATTTAGGGAACTGGATAGAAGAACGGGCCATAGACGCCGATCTAGATTAAAAGATATTTGAGTTTTCCTTTTGGCTGCTTTGGCGCCAAGGCGTTTCTTGAGGATTTTTAAATTCAAATAATCACAAGACAAAAATCGTCATATATTTTGTTTGAATTTAACTAAAGTTTGTAAATTAATTAAAAATATTTGCAATTTTTTTAAAAATTTCTAACTTGTATAAAATAGCCCATGTCTTTCTGCATATTAATATGCAAAAAAGTGAAAATACGTCTATGGCCCGTTATTCCATCCACAACTTCATTTATTTCGCATCAATTGTAATTTAATTGCCGACTAAACGCGAATTCATTTTCCTTCTCCCTACAAAAAATGACAGCGAGTTGTCTTTTTCTCTTTTCCTCTTGTCTCATTTCGTTTAGAGGAAAATGTCAGAGTTAAATATATTTAATTACCATGAAAAATCTCGTACTTACACATTGGAACATTGTAAATCAGAATGAAAACTTGGAAAACTTGAAAATTTCCCTGGAATCTGTCACAACACAATTCCTCAGCTGCAAATCTTCTCGTTATAGAAATGAGATTCCAATATGGAAATTCGAATTTGACAAAAAAAATGCGAGAGATTATTAGTGAAAAACTAATAGTCGACAGACGAGAAAAGACTGCAGAGGAAATCCGTGGATAATTCAATGAAATCTTGCTCCAATCCAGATGCCACACATTACGTTAACAATCAAGATTCCAGAATTCAGAATGCACATTTTTACAGTAGAAACAAAAAGAGAGAGACAGCCAAACAGGATAATTGAAAATATAAGAATGAGGGAGCGAGAAAAAACAATTGTGGAGAAGGGTGAAAAAAAAGTGCTTTATTGGTTTTAGTACTTGTGATAACGATAATTTTATGCAATTCCGCAGGTTTGTCACGATCTTCATCTTTTCATCTTCCCTTCTCTTCAAAACTTTCATTCAACATCAAACATCACGTTACATTGCATTGCCTTACAGCCGTTTACCTTGCCCACTTAAAAACTCGAGATCTCCACAACCACAAACTCCGCATGTAAAATACACACAACACCTTTGAAACCTCTCGCTCGCTTATATGTAAACGAAATGGAAAGGAATTTCGTGTGTGTGTGTGTTTATTTTGTAATGTCAATAAAATCATCCCAGTCTGTACAGTTTACGCTTCATCTCCACCAAACACAATACAATACAAACTGTGATCCAAAATGAATACAGAATCTTCAATTTCAATCTTCTTCAGTCGACTCCAGACAAGCAAACGAGCACACGCTTCACATTATTTAATTACTGGTTTCAAATCCCCAAACAACTATTCGTACTTTTTAGGTTTAAGGGGGAAATAATACAAAAATCAACGTGCACATTAAAGACAAAACAAGAACAAAAAGAAGTCAAAGAAAACACGCTCAAAAAATATCACGTTTTGTAATATACTTTTACCAACTTTTACACAGATTTGTAGGCCAGTGCAAAAATGGCTCAAGTCCCAATGCATTTTAAACTGGATTTCAAATCCTTTTGATCGTCTTTACAGGAAAGAAGGAGGAAAAATCATATTCCAACAGTATAATATACAAATTTGATTTAATTTAATTTAATTGTACAACTTGGACGCCGATTGGCAAAAATAAGCATATTCTACTGCTATGGTAACCTTAGCTTTAAGATTGACGTTTTAATTCCGAATCTCCTTATTGAAAGTGACAAAATGATTCACGTGACTAAACTTTCCGTGCTAACCTTCATCTTCATCTTCATTTTCCCTTCATCTCAATCCAAATTGTGTAAACCCGAGTGGTGGAATCAGTGCATGGACGACAGTGATTGTTGTTCTTTCCATTGTCATCGTGGGAGTCCAATTTGGCACTTTGGGATTTGCAAAGCCAAAACCGAGATTATTGAGAACAAAACCCCAGGATTTCCAGGAATCATCACCACAGAGAAAGTAACAACATCAGCAGTGAAATATGAAATTGTAGTGGACGCAGCAACGGAAATCCCCGCAATCCCCATAACCGAAATTTGCAAGCCACTTTGGTCAAACAAATGCAAAAATAATTCCGACTGTTGTACTCTGAATTGTGAGCGAGAGAATCCAAATTGGCTCTACGGCGTGTGTAAAGAACTCCCTCAACTACCTGTCAACGTAAAAACGACCAAAGAAACAGACGGAATTTGCTCTCCCCTTTGGTTCAATAAATGTTTAATAAATTCAGATTGCTGTTCCAAAAATTGCTACCGAGGGAATTCCAATTGGCTCTACGGCGTTTGCAAGGAAGAAATCATCCAGAAAACCCATTTCAATTTTGACTATCATGATGCTGAGAAAACCCAGAAACGTCCAGCAACGAACTTTCGGCCGTCAAATTCCTTGGATTTAGGTGAGAAAAAAAACCCCCATCAAAACCATATGAAAACTCCAGATTTTCTACATGTATTTATAATGTGAATGCGACAATGTTGTATAATTTCGTTTCAGTTTCCCTCGAGGAATTCAACTTGGCCGTCACATCCAACGGTTTCCCAACTCCGCGTCCTCGCCAGTACGACCATTTCCTCGCGGGTATCGTCAAAGGTAATTTGAGTAATTCAAAACGGGAGGTGGCGATGGCTCTGTCCCAATTCATCCACGAATCCGGTGGACTCCAGTTCACGGAGGAAATCCGCTGTAAGGAGAACCCATGGGCTTGTCAATGGGACTATCGGACTTCCGGTTGTGATGAGGAAGGGAAAAGATATCATGGCCGTGGTTATATTCAACTCAGCTGGTGTGACAACTACAAAGCGGCGAGTTATGACCTCGGATTGGGTGACGCCCTCGTTTTGGATCCGGGTAGAGTCGCTCGAGAGGAAAACCTGGCATGGGACGTCTCATTTTCATATTGGAAACGCATCGTCCATCATTTCCCGGGTGTTCAAGATGGGAAATTCGGGGCGAGCACGAATGCAATCAACGGAGAATTGGAATGTCGCAAGGAGAAGCAGGATTTGGCTGGAAGCAGTTTGAGGAGGAATTCACCGAGTTTTGAGCCTTATTTCCGGGTGCTAGAAAATACACGGAGTCGCTTTCGGATCTACACAGCCGTTTTCAAAGCATTTAATGTACCGGGGCAACCCGATCCGCGGGGTTGCTTCTCCTAATCATTCATTTCATTCCGTGTGTGGGTGGTTTTCTATTTATTTATATGTTTTCCTTTTTGTCTTTTGTTCCTTCATCTTTTGAATCACAGTATATTTTGATTTCATGTTGTTTCATCACCCAACAAAAAACCCAAACAATAAAACAAATGGCTACCTTCGTAATTACAATTAAAACGAGGTAATCAATGTGGTCAGTATCTTTCACGATGCCTATATATATTCTATATTGTTTATAATTTCTAACTGATCTGAACTGGTGTAAAAAACAATTGCAGTCATCTAATGGTCAAGTAGATTAGGCAATATATGAATGCAATCACAAGGAATTTTCTGCAAATGAGTACAAAAGCTTTATTTACAATCATTTTTTGTATGGACATTTTGACATCTTAGAGTATATATAACATTATATATACTCTAAGTTTGACATTATCATTGAAAAATGAAAATACTTGTATCGATTTGTGGTAAAGTCATAAACAGACAAATTAATAGCTACAAGTTTGTTTTTGTTTTTTCCTCGTCCAGTAGTTTTTTGTTTTTTTTAACTTAATTACATACGATAGTTATGGTTATGATTAAAAAGAAAGGATAAGCATAATGTCATGGAGTAAATATAAATATAAGCAGTATGAATATTGTGAGGAAATGAAATTAGAATTAAAATTAAAAGATATGCTGTTTGTCTGTACATGAACTTTGAGTGACAGACTGCGATTTTGTGAATAGAATCCTCACAGAATCATCAGATCGCGGAGGAGGAATAAAATTCATTTGGACGGGATGGATCCGAATTTGACCAAAGTGGCGAAAGGAGCCATCGGGGCGAGATCACGTTCCAACTCTATAAATAGAACATAAACAAATATATAACATTCCATTATAATTAACTATAGATAACTTCGTCTAAAAAAATCCTCTTACTTTGTAGCAAATCCTTATTAAGACTGAAATCGCTCCAACACGAAATATCAATTGTGAAATTCTGGAGTTGTGGCATCAATTGGAGAGCAAAGCGTCCCGTCACTGGAGAAATTATATCGCTTGAATGCCTCTCATTTTGCCAGCAATTTATAATCCTCAAATGCAAGCATTGCAACTCTGGAAAAAAAGCACAAACAAATAAACGTATTTCAACAATTGATGAGAACGATCGTTTGCCTTTTGCTACGCAATTTTTACAAATTGAGATTTAAATTGGAATTATACGTTTCAAATCCAAAATGGATGGATTCACTCGGTATTTTTCAATTTCCTCAGCTTCCCAATCCTCTCGACTGGATTCTCTGAACATTGTACACGTTTCTTTGGTGAATCCAGTGAAAATGGAGTCCACAGCGGCCATGGAATTTGTTGACTTGCATTCCAAGCCGATGCTCAAGAATTTGAGCCCGGACAACGTCCAAAGCACTTGGCCAAAAGCCGGGAAATCCGGAATCCGACGGATGGAAAGAGATTCCAGATTGGGGAAAACTGGGCGGAGCATCTCGATGAATAATGGCGATGGAGCAGTGATCATTTTCAAATTTTTAACACTTGGACTGGTTTCATTGGAATCAAATGGGAAAATCTTCTGGAGGTAATCAATATTCACATTCCAGGAAATCTTGATGGTCTGGACATTTGGGAATTTTGGGGCTAAAGGGAATTTGCAGGAGCGGAATTCATCTCCATAATTTTCCCTGCTCACGCTTAGTAACACAGTCCTCACTTGCTTTAGCACAGGCCAGCCTGTTTGATCTACGGGCAGTGTAACGTGGAGTGACCTCAAAGTGTCCCGACCGGATGAGAGCAATTTGGTGTAGAAACGACTGGATCTCCATAAATTCATTCCATCAGGATTAAAAAGATCATCAAATAGACCATCAGAAGGGTCTCCCCAGTGGATGTAGAGTTTATCCAGGGAGGGCAAAGTATTTGAGAAACTTTCATAGGCTGTCAGATCCTTTTCGTCACAGAGATATGGGCAAACATTTTTCGTCAGATGAGTTTTTTTGCAGGCAGTCAAAGTCCTCAGACATTCTGCGTTAGGGCATTCCCATTTGAGAGTGTGAAGATTCGGAGCTCCGTCCAGAATTTCTTTAATCAGCGGCAAAATCTCCGGCTCGACAATTAACCCATATTTAAACACCGTTAATTGTGTCAAGTTTATTGGGGGATTGATTAATAATGCTTCATTTCCGGATTCTTGCGCATGTGTTAGAGAAAAGTAGCGGTCGATGGACAGGGACTGGAGATTCGGAGTCTGTTCGGCCAATAAATGTCTGAAGATCAGGAAATCGGTCCCATTAGAGGAATCATAATCCAGTTTGAAACTTTGGATTTTGGATCCATGAGCAGTGAGGAATTCCTGAGCAGCTGGACAATCCAAATTCCCATAAAATACGAAATTGAGACATGGGAATTTCCCTTTGGACTCTTTCATAGTGACGTTGAGTTGCTCCAAAGTGAGAAGT
>JAIUND010004208.1:0-12750 GCA_034699125.1 Gisinianus flammeolus | reverse complement strand
AATCATTCCATTAAATTTCTCATCTTTTTTTGATACTATGCAGTGATTTTGGCATTCCTATGTGCTGTAGATTGCGAGTGCGTTTTTCTCCTCGATCCGTAGCACTGTGCGGCGGTAGTGTGACTTTTTTTAAAGTATTGACAAATGTTTTGTTCGATTCTTGATATTTGTGGAAGTATTTTTTATTAAAATATGAAATGAACACACGATCATCAGTGTATTATCATTATTAAATTATAACTGTTCAATTTCATTTTTAAATATTTCCATTATCATTGTTCCATTATCATTTTTGAGAATTTAAATTCGTGACATTTCGACGCCACTCAGAAAAAATCTTTGTGTTCCGTGAAATTTGAATCTGTGGGATATGTCGCCAGAGGTGGCGCTCATGATTATTAAGCGTTTTTATTTCCATATGAACCAGTGTGCGATGACAACTAAAAATGCAAATTAAGTGAAGATGAAAAGGAAACGTTATTTTTGCAGAACTTGGACGCCACTCGGAACAGTTTGCTATTTTCAGTGGAGACGGATATTCAAGATTTGTCAATACGATCGAGTAAAACCAAAAAAATGTGGATATTATCTATTTCTCTATTTATTTTTGGCTTCATTTCCATTTTCATTTGGACTTACAATTAAAATTGTCTTGAATTGTATAAAACTCTGCACAATTTTGCCTTGATCATTTTAAAAAATTCCTTATTTTAATTTTCATTGCGTCAGCTTCAATTTCAATTTCAACTTCAACTAAACAAACAAAAATCATTTGAGTTTTTTCACCGTCACAAAAAATCCCTATTGAAATGCTTTAATTTTGTATTGAAACGCTTTCGTTCGTCGTTTTATTGATCTGTGGGGAAGATTAAAACTGGAAATCCACTTGAAAACGTCGTTTGACGTTTCTCATCGTTTTCCTCATCTCTTTTTGTTTATTATTTAATGTTCGTCGTTTGTCACTGATAAATTGGAAATTAAATTCATTGAGATTGATTGAGAGCCGATTAAACGAAATGACATGAAAATACACTCGAACTTGAAATGTAAATGCGAATGCAAAAAAAAACACAAATGAGGATTTTCTCATGTTCGCGTTTATGCAATTTGCAATTTGCAATTGGGATTTGTGTGAATGCAGTTTCCACGTGGACTTTTTTTTGTCGGCGCGTCACCTTGAGTTTTTTCCATTCACATTGGATTTTTTCTTGCTTTTCCTCTCTCGTGAAAAGTGAATGCAGTTTCTCATTTGCACATTCTCAACTGTTTTTGCTCCATTCAAATCTCACATCTCAACTCTCAACAGGTTTCTTTCTGCTTCTGCTTCTTTTTCTTCTTCTTCTTCGCACACTCGCCAAACTCAACTTGAACTTTTGTTCATGCTTTGTTTCCATTGCATTTTGCATCATCATTAGCATTTTTATTATTGTGGTTTGTTTTGTTATGCAAGCGGCCGAATGGAATTGAGATTTCGTCCTTGTAGATTTTAATGGATTCTCAATGCAGAATGCGAATGAGGAAAAGACGAAGAAGAATCAGAAGAAAAAAGGAGTGTTTGACGCCTCACTCGTCATAAAACTCCTTAAATGATGATGAGCGATAAAACAGCTGTTTAGTCTTCACGTTGAAGCGGCCTCAAAACCACACTCCAAAGTTTTTTTCATGTGGATTTAGCCGTGGGCTGTCACAATTCTCAATTTGCCATTGGCAAACTTCGTTTTGTAAGTGAGAGAGATTTTTGGCAAGGAGCGACAATCAACAATTCGTCATTGACAAAGAAAGATTGTTGTTTTGTTGTTTAAAGTGCATTCAAATGGGAAAGACAATTCTCGTTGGATTTCTCACTTGAACTTCAACTCGCGACGGAGACACAACGACGATACTTTTTTTTTAGCACGACTTGATTTTTGATTTTGAACATTCGTTCGTTCAATTTTTTTTTTGGTGGCGGGAATTTTGAAAAGGAATTCAGATTTGTCAATAGAAAAAAAAGGGAGGAGGAGGAAAATAAAATATCGGAGATGACGGAATCATCATCATTTTTATCGGTGGTGACAAAAGAATTCCTCGAGTCGGTTTTCAAGAAGGAAATTTCGGATTTCACGGTCAATTCCGGCTCGAATGCAGGCGATAATTTTACGAGTCTCCTCTACACGATTGACATTCATTTCCGGGTGACTTCCGGTTCCCCTCGACGCCCCATCAAACACGTCCTCTTGAAAACATTCCCCGTCAATCCCGCCCGAATATTTCTCCTCGAGCACACGAATTTATTTGTAAAGGAACTCCGATTTTATGACACTTTCATCCCGGAAATGATTCGATTCCAAGAAAAACGAATCCCAATTGATGACGACGGCGGCGGCCGAAGAATCACTCCGCCATTTTCGGAATTTCTCTATGGCAAAGCCATCGACTTTTCATCCACCGGTTCGACAAATAAATGTCCATTTAATTTACGCGGGCATTTCCTCGTAAAGTTCATTTGGAAGTTTTGTACTTTGTGAAATCCTGTTTATTTATTTCCCTTTTCCAAATATGTTCTGCAGAGTGGACAAAGGATTTGGATCCGCTGGAGAATTGTGTGATGATGCCGGATTTACGGAAAACGCGAGGATTTCGGTTGGCAAATCGACTCGTCGGTTTGGATCTGGCGCATGCGAAACTCGTCATCGTTGCGCAAGCGCAAGTTCACGCATTGAGTTGGGCCTACAAAATGGTGGAGGATCTCCCCGATTTGGCCACCAAATTCCCGTTCCTCGTCAACGGAACGTTCATGGACAACTTGGATCAAGTCGTCATCAAAGGGCTCATTGACAGCAATTTCGGGACTTTCCGCTCGGCCGTTGAGCAAATGGTGAATGAAAAACTCCGAGCGGAACTTTTGAGCAGTTTGGACGGATTTTGGGCCAAAGCTCTGGACGTTGGGACGCTTTTCTTTGCCGATTCCAAATCCGTTTTGGATCCCGTGACCGTGACGAAAGACTCGATCCTCCGGATTCCCGGGCGCACCAAGGTCAACGAAGGTACATCTGACATTTATTCAGGTCACAGGACAAAATTTCAAAATGTAAAAAAGGTCAAGAAAAAGGTCATTTGATGATTTCCATTTATCTTTGATTAGCCGAATGGCGAGTTGCCTGTCACGGAGATTCCTGGCTCAACAACTTCATGTTTCGCTATGCCAATGCAAATTCTAATGACGATGAGGAAGGGACGAGAAAGTTCAAGGAGGAGGTGCCGATTGAGGTCATATTGGTGGATCTCCAGATGACCCGCGAATCGGATCCCATGACGGATTTGGCCTACTCCATTTATTCCTCCACCACGGCCGCTTTCCGTCAGTCGCATCTCACCAAACTCCTTCAACTCTATTTGGACACTTTCCTCGGGATTTGTTCAGTGTTCGGGGTTGCGCCACTTCCGGGTCTGGATTTGCCAGAGCTCGAGCGACGATTCCATCGGGCCAAAACATTTGGTCTTTTAATGTGTGTCCTCGGTTTCCCGCTCTTTCTCAACGATCCCGTTGACGTCCAATCATCGTCGGATCCTGACTTGACATCCGAAGGAGGGGCAGATTTGGTGGGGGATTATGCAACGATGACGGGGAAAGTCGGGATGAGTCCAATTTATCAAGCCAGAGTCATCGATGTCGTCCAGGATCTTCACAGTCAGGGCGTCATTTAACTCCTCCCACAATCTCACCATCCCAATTTTCCCAAATTCAAAAAAACCACCTGATAAATTCAAAATCCCAAATTCCCGCTTTCAAATCCACATCGAATTACTTTTTCTTTTTTTCTTCGTCTTCTTCCCGACATTTTTGATCCACTTCTTCTAAATGTATTCGCCTTAGTCTCAGAGGAAAATCTGAACGGCGTTGAAACTGCACAAATGATGGAAATGAAAGTTGATATAAACGATAAGAATCCTCAACACAAAATAAATTCAAATGCAAATATACAAAACAAACGAAGTTAAGAAGAACGAAATTCGTTTGCATTTTGCTTGAAATTCCACTGCAACACAGCGAGAATTAATTTACGGATGAAATAAAATTCAAGTGAAATCAGAAATGTATATTTTCTGCAGCAATTTGAAATAATAAACTATTAATAAGGTTGCATATTGAAAAACGTCAAACCAAAAATGAAATCGTGTCAAGTTAGTGCTCGAGTTTGACGCCGTTTGAGTTTTTTCATAATTCTGAACAGGATTCAAAGTGTGAAGTTGTTGGCAGTTGCAAATCGCATAGAAAAGTCGTCTATCAATATTCCAAATGAATTCTTTAATATATGGAAAACATGTAATAAATGTCGCTCTATAAACGATGACAAGTGGGATTTTTATTTTATATCACACATTTTTTCCCTTTTAAATGAATGTCCGAAAGACGGATTTTTTTGCATGTATTTAACTGGATTTTTTGTACAGCGATGAAAACCTGCAAGTCTAAATAAATGTCACCCATTTGGAATAAAAATTGAAAATCCGCATTTCCTTTTAAAAATAAATGCCTTGAAAAATTCCCCTGGGAAATATTGTACTTTAAAATTCGGCTATAGTTTAATCATTTCTTAATTATTTCCACTTGAAATGTTCTCTAACATCAATTTTCACAATCAAATTGAAAAGTTTTCAAATCCTCAAAGGAAATAATGACAAAAACAGTGAACGTCAATTAGAATGTTGTAAATCCACAATGCCAACATGTAAAAACTCTCGGAACTATACGCGTCGAATTTCGCACAACTTGGACGCCGTTTGAAACTAAATCCGAATAGCAGGGCTGCAACGACTTCATAGATAGAGTGGTTTTAACCTTTCTGAGGAGAAGCTCAAAAGTCAATCATTTTGGATGGGATAATTTATAGCAAAATAAACTGCAAAACGCTTTGGAAGCCTTGATAAAAAAAAAATCAAGGCCACTAAAATGAGAAATTTTGAAATTACAAACAAGTTGTTTTCATTTCAAGTGGTATTTTTACCGTTTAACTCTCGTTTTTCATCAAGTGATTTGCTAATTTATGTTTTTTTTCAACAAGGAAAGTCCAAATTCACATTTTTCTTGACGATTCCATGATGAAAAAATACAATTAAGTATGCTCATATTTTTGTTGTGTAGTTTGCGATTGCAAATATTTGTTTAGTCACAGAAAAGGGAACAAAACTGTGTGGGCAAATGCAAATGCTTGTGATTTTGATTATTTCCAGGTGCGGACATGACGGGCACAACAATAATATTTGAGTCCTCCCGGGCAGGCGTTTTCGGCTCTTTGTATCCCTCCAAATTGACCACATCCACGATTGGCCATGGAGTGACCGTGACAATTGGTCCACCAACATTCTTCCCGGATCCCACCAATTCCTCGTCGAGGATCACCATATGGCCAACCCGCCCAATCAAATCCCTCCGCAATCTATTATTATATTTACACATTGGAAATTCTCGTACACTTTTCATTCATTAAGAATAAGAAATATACAATGGAAAGTGGTGCATGTGGTATTTGAACGAGGGAATTTGTGAATTGGTAAACTCACAGAGAAAATGAAGCCGATGGAGGCAAAAAGGAAAATCCACAATGAAAAATTGACCCTCATTTTCATTTTCAACTCTTTTTCTGACTGTAATTCAATCTCTCCGTTTCTCTTCTTTTTCCGTCTTGCAGTTTTGTTTTGCTTCTGCTTTTTTGAATCTCCTCTCTCGCTGCTTCACAAACGATAACTAATACGAAAGAATCGCATCACGGGGATTCCTCCAAGTTTTCTGGGTTGAGACGCAAATTGCTACGAGTAAATATTGGACATCAACAAGTTTTTTCCAAGTGAATTTAAATGCATCAAAATCAAAGCCACAAGTCAAAGTCCAAAGAGAAAGAGAAAATAAATAAACAAAAACGTCTATTGACATTTTCTGAAGTCAGAGTCGATGGAAAACAAACAGAGGAAATAAACGCACATGTAAACAAAATGTGTGTGTACAAAAATAAGTCAAAGTCCAACTCCTTTTCTTTTTCTTATTTCTTATTAATTGTTGATATTATCTGTGGTCGAAGTTAAAGCAAACGGAAACTTTTCAGACATTCACGCGTTTAGTTTCTAATGGAGCTCATGATGATAGAAAATTAAGAGCTGCGGTCCCGGATTTCATTTGGGCTCCGAATGAACCGAATAATGATGGCGGGAACGAACATTTCTTTTGGAACTCAGAGCCAATTCAGGAAGAGGAAATTCAATGCATCTTTTGTGTGCAGGACACGAAGGATTGAGACCATCATAACGTCGACGCCAATGACGTCATCCTCCACATTCACTCCAGTAACAGAGACAAAGACAAAGACAGAGACGACGATGATGATGACGCAAATAATAATAAGGAAAACTGTGTGGACCCAACCCCGATTTTATGTGAGCAGCCCGGATATTTGGCGGACTTGTGGATGACTGCAAAAAGTACCATTTGTGTCAAGTGAATTTATATAGTGCTGGACTTTTGGGAGTCCGTTTTGATCTGCATTGACTCCAAAGTTTGGTGTCAACGGACCTTGAATTGCGAGACGCCAGACGTTTGTTCGTGTTCAATTTAATTGAGAAATGATGTGAATTCAAATTGTATTCACATATCCGTTTTACTTTTTCTCGGGTCCGTAGTTTGCTCCAGTTTGACGCCGCCACTCGGCAAGTCTGATTTTCTTACAGTAGGAATTATAAAGTTGGTTCGGAATTTTAATTGAGGTTGCAGTCGGATTAGCATGAAATAAATTCAAAAATTGTTACATCAATTCTTAATCAAAGAGAGTATATGGTGCACCTGGACGTTGAAAGCGCTTCAAAATTTGGGAAATTACACAAACGGCGTCCAACTGCAACATTTTCTCCATCAATTCCTTTCAATTTATTTGAATATCTACCAAATTGAGGCAACGTCTAAAAAACCTTTGAATGATACAGCTGGAAAGTAAAAAATGACTGTAAAAATGATGAAGTTTGACGCCGTTTACTGCGTCTAATGGGCAAGTGGATCAGCGTCAGCAAAATTTGCTACAAATTCATCACTGCCGGCAGCTTTCATCAAGTCCAAAACTGGTTCGAAATAATTGCGACGCCTTTTCAAGCTATAGATATGCAATAATTTCCACATTCTCTCTGATTTTGGACATTTGAACTGGCACAGCGAGGTTGTTTGTTTGTTATTTTCACAAAAACGAGAGGGACAAAGGCGGCGACGGATCGTTGGGGAAACGAATGGAAATAAAACTCAGGAAATTAGCAGAGGACGATTGTAAATTATGATTTTGATTTTCTGGCTCCAATTCCTAAAATTTCCATGAGAACGGAATCCAGTCTCGGAATTTTGGTCTCTCAATTCAAGTGAGCGGACTGATTGCAAGGAAAACTGGAATTGAATAAATGAAAATGGCAATTTTAATTATTTCCCCTTAAAATGTTCTCATGCATCAATTTTCACAATCAAATTGAGAGAAGAAGTTATCAAATCCGGGATGAAAATAATGACAAAAGTAGTGAGCGTCAAATCAGAATGTTGCAAATCCACAGTGCCACAATAAGCAAAAATACTCTAAACTATATATACGCGTCGAATTTTGCACAACTTGGACGCCGTTTGACACTAAATCGGATTTACTAGCAAGCCCCTGACAGCAAGGTAAGATTTCCTTTGCATAAGTCCAATTTGAAGTCTCTAGGGCCAACTTTATGTTTGAACTTTGATGACCTCCAGAGGTCAAACAAAATTTCAGTGCTATTAATTTAAGGGTCACATACCAACCGACTGTTGAACAAAATTTCATGAACGACGTCAAGGTAAAACAATTTAGTGTTCATTCTTGTGAATTTCCTTCACTATAATAAAATATGTGAAAGGATTTGATATTTGATATTGGTTTTGCATGAGTTTGACGCCACACAAAAAATTTGAAGTGTCATTCGTGCACGAAACTCTCGTCCCAAAAGCTTTATTTAGTCCTAAGTAATTCATGACAAATTGAAAATACGAGGGAAATGTCGCGGGACTATAAACTGAAGGCAATTTTGATTCTCTAATTGCGATGAAGTGAAGATGTAAAGATGAAAAAGTCGTCGCGACTGAATGGAAAATGAAGAAAAAAATGGCCGACTTCGAATTAGAAACAGAATCCGAAATGGAATCTGTGGTCAAATGTCTTTCGTGCGACTTCTCTTCTCCTCCACATTTGTTTGTTGGACATTTTTATTGGGAAAGAAACGGCTCGAACTCGGCTTGCTTTTCATTTATATCAAAATACAAAAACATTTGACTATATTTGACACACAAACAATTAAAACACGAGAAATCTCTAATTGTCGCCTTTTTTGTGGTTGACAAAACCCGAGGGAAGTTTTTCTCAATGTTTGAATCAGTATTAAAATCAAGGGCTTGATTTTTGTCTTGACATTAAAACCTTATTCTAATTTCTATGAATTTTGTTGGTTCAAAAATATACAAACATTTTTACGAAATGGCGTTGAAAAGTTCATCTCCAACATTTGATTTGATCTTATTTAGACGGTTTTTTCATGGTTTTAACTGACAAAATAAAACATCCGACGAACCACCACACAGCTATATAAAACCCGCATGAAAACAATCAACTTTAACCTCAATTTTAAATGAGGTTGAACGCCGTTTAGTATTTTCAACAAGGAAAGTCGGGATTGTGTAGGAAAGTTCAATTGAATCTTTCCCCAAATCTTTTGTCTTTGTTCATTTTGGGACTCTTTTCTTCCGGTTTTTCTACAAATTTAAGTCCACATGAAGAGGATTTGAACTCGTTCGTTGCTGCGACTCCGGGAATCGTAGCAACTTTACTAAATCTACCCAAAAACATTGTATCAATCTCACTTTCCAATTTCTGTCACTGCCTTTAACGATTTAACCAGCGCGGCGTTCAACTCGAGGGATTTATTTTACAGTCTTTAGAAATTGAACTCAACTAATAAAAGAAAATCCGATTTCTGTAAATTCGTGGATTTTAGTTGGACAGACTGAATGCCCCAAAAATCCCAAATTCTTTATGATTTGTCCGTTTTATTCGTTTGTCATTGTCATGTGGAAATGTCATGTATTGAATGAGAGGAAATAAAACGAGAGAGAAAGGAATTTATAGAGAAATGGAGAGACTTCATTCGTTTTCCCTTCCGTTTCGTTTCTTGGTGTTTAATCAAATCAAGTTCACACAGACACCGGCGATTCCGAGTTGGAAATAAATTCAATCTGCAAATTTGGTTCGCTGTGCATGGAGAAAATCTAGAAAATTGATAATAATTCAGAGGGATTTCATGAAACGAATATATATTTCTGGAATCCAAAAACTATGCCATAAATCATGCGGATTTGCAGAAATATTGTTAACCGGTGCGGCGTCTAACTGTTGCAATTAAATTGAAATATTTGTAAACCCGTTTTCAACTCATTTGGAATGAGACTGATTAAATCAAAATTCGGGGACTATATTTCGCGTTGACCATGAAAGAAAGTGCCTCTCAAAAACCCGATGGATTTCCTTATATTTGGTCCAACTGTAGAGATTTTTTTATTTTTTTTGCCTTTAACGTCTATATAAATACACTTTTCAAAATCTCATTACCTGTTTATTTTTTGTTTTACTCGATTGTATTGACAAATCTTCAATTTTCAGTCCCCACTGGAAGTAGCAAAATGTTCCGAGTGGCGTCCCAGTTCTGCAAAAATATATAGCGTTTCCTTTTTCCTTTTGATCTTCCCTTAATTTGCATTTTCAGTTGTCATCACCGTTTTGTCGAAACCCGGGTTTTTAATGTATCCCAGATTTCGTAGCGCAGTATTTAGAGGAGCCTCGGTAGACGGTCGGAAGGCGCACTATTCAAAATTCAAATTCAAAATAATTCCCACACAAACATCCGGAGGTTAATTCAATCAAATCAAATCAAATAATAATTTGAAATTATGAAATTGAAAACTGATCATATACGATTGAGGAAATGTTGACGATATTTCCTTCGCGGGAAGTTTGAATCATTTTTCTGGTACAGATTTGACATTTTATTACCACCGCGCTCGGATTCACCCCCAAAACCTCGGGGAAATTAAAATTTCAAATTTCAAACGCTTTGACAATTTTCAAGCAAACCGGCTGTGGAAGAAAATTATAATTTGTGTTTTCTTTTTGGTACTCGTCAAAGTTGTTGCTGGTGATGTTTAGAAATTCTTAGTCCCCGCCGACGCCCGCATTATTACATAATCACGACGTCCATGGGCTCTGTCAATTTCTCATCAAAAACGGCCTCTGGTTTGTCCCGATCGGATAAATAAATCCAGGAGGATCCGAATGATTCCCGGACATTCCATTTTCAATGACACCAAATCCGATTCCGTTCTCGTCACTGCGAAGACTTTTTTGCTTTCGCCGCAAGCGAATGCGATTCCACACCGTCAGCGCTCGTCCGATTCCTTGTCCAATAAAATAATGCAAATCCAAACGCTCAAAACTGGTTTCCCAATAGAAATGAATTACTGTTATTAATTTAGTTGAACAGAGAAATCCTATTGTTGGTTATTTTTTCTCCCCATTTTCCAGCGCCCGTCAAAAGATCAAGAGCACATCTTCCTCTGTAAAATACAACGGACAATTCAACTTACTCCACAGCGGGCATCATAATCCATGCAAAATCCTAAACGGCGTCCAACCTTCGCGATAATTTGACATTTATAGGTTTATATCGTCAGCCATGAAATGGAAAGAAAAATGATCCCATTTAAATTTATATGACTGATTTAACTTCAGGTTTAATAATAATACGATAATAATGGAAACTACTGAAAAATTCAGTTGAAAACGATGCAAAAAAAACAACAAACAAATTATGCGGAATTTGTATAGTTTGATTTGTCTAAAAATGAAATGAATAACGAAATTTTTGATGGTATAACGAAGGAATTGTCTCGAGTTTTGAGTTTTAGCAATGCGAAGATCGTCAATTTGGATTTTGAATCTTCGTTTATATATTTAGAATTTGATTCCAGCAACTTGATCACATAATCTAATTCTAATATCAAATTCTAACATTATGTGAGTAACATTTAAATTCAATATTCCCATTGGAACAATGCAAACGGAGGATGAAAATTGAAGCGTCCTCATTCTTTTATACAAGTGAAATATTTTTTTCTACTCTGTCTTTAAATCCCTTTCATACTAGCGGACAGACCGGACTGGATATTTGTTTCAAACGGCGTCCAACTTTAGCATGACACACAAATTTGATTTAACATTTAAACTCATCCAATTTGACATTTGACGTGTCTGTTTGTTTGTGTGGAATCCACAAAAAGCATTTTATTGATAAATCAAAGACAAATCATTTCCATTCATTTTCACATTTCCACCCATCCAAAACTCATCAACAAGCTGTTCAAAATCACATGCTCCACACATTTATTTCCCCCGTCCACAAATCCACAGCAAAATCAAAAGAAATAAAAAAACAAAGACCCAAAAGCCACAAATTCCTTATACAAAAACAAAGAAAGAAAGAAAAACAAGTGTGGAATGGCAAATGACAGCTGTTCTTGATAATATTATGTATTAACTACTTTTAATAATAATGATAATAATGCGACAGTCGTCTTTAGTCGAGAGCGCAAATCTAAAATTCCGCCAATGACCCGATTAATGACCATTGGGATTTGGGATTTGGAAATGGAATTTTGACCATTGATCGCGCGTGACCTGACCTTTGATTTGGATATTTACATATTTGGATGTTGGCATTTTGGATTCTTGTCATCATTGAATTTGAAGGATTTCAAATGAGGATAGTCGCAATTAGCAAACACGGAAACACGATCACAGTCACGTCAATCGTCAATCGTCAATCGTCAATCGTCAATCGTCAATCGTCAATCGTCAATCGTCAATCTTTAATCGTCAATCGTCAATCGTCAATCGTCAATCGTCAATCGTCGATGGGATTTACGTCAATGGGATTTAAGACAATTGTCAATTGTTTCCATTTACGTTCTTTCTTACACATAGTAAACAAAAACAAGGAGTTGAGATTTTACGCTCGCATATTTGTTCTCATTGTACATAAATTATTTACTGTTAGTTAAATTGAGAGGAGAATTGAGACACGTGATTAATTCTATTCTTAATTAGTTCTGCATTGATTGTTTTCAATTGACTATTGACAATCACGTTCTGATTTTGGTTTCCTCGTCATTGTTCCATAATTCTCTTCCAAAACAAAACACACAGTCACTTTTATTCCACACACCTTTCAAATTCTCTCACTCGTCAGTTTCACCTTAAACTGTTCAGATATTTTCTCTGCCTCCTCCACACAAAAGACAAAACTAAACAGAGTAAAATATTCAAAGTTCATTCTCAAAACAGTTGGGAAAAAAATAGGAATATGGCGACGAACAGACAACCGAAAATGGTGGCCTCGGTCCTTTTGAACATCATCCTCAGCATCATCATCCTGAATCTGATCCAGGAGAGCGAGAGCGTAAATTCCGCGGGAACAAATCCCATTCAAAATTCTCAATTATATATACATTTTAAAGGACCCTGTGCAGTTTACATGTAACATTGGGCCCACGCACACGAGAGCGCGCTTTTTTCGATGCCAATTTTGCAAATTTGAAACAAAAACAATGAAACCGTCTGTCAATGGCATGTTTATTTTAGGTTTTAATATTTCCGTTTCTTGCTTTATAACTACAAT
>JAIUND010004207.1:0-12754 GCA_034699125.1 Gisinianus flammeolus | reverse complement strand
GTTTATTCGGGATTTAACTTGAACTGTGCTGGTCATTTTAGTTCGGTGGTCATATTTGCCTCTAATAAACTACATTCATTCATCTTACTTAATTATTGATACGTTTATACGAGTCCTCAGACGCACGCGCATCCATTCCCTCACATTTAAATCCATACATGTGTTCCGTTATTTTGCATTGTATTAATTGTGATATAATTTAATTGTTTTAGTTGAACTCTAGTTGAGCGGGAAGGAGGATTTGCTCCCTCCAATGTTCACGCCGTGCGAGAACTTGACTTGAATCGGTGACTTGTTCCAAGACAGTCACTTTGAGGTATGATAAAGGATGGAATTCAATCTGATCATCTTCCTCGTTGTGGTCGTTTCCGTTGTTGATGCCGAAGAAGCCGTGGCCATGAGTTTCCAGATGATCAGCCACTCTGTCCAGGGTGCACCGATCTGGATTCCGAATGATGGCCAAGTCACCTGTCACTTTCTCCCTGAGCGTCCTCAGCGTGTAGCCCACGTGGAGGACTTGACTAGAGCAATCCGGGTGTGAACACCAGAGGGCGTGAACGATGCCACCGGATGAGCTGCATCTAAAATGATGAGGAGAAGCGCCAATGAGCCGTGGACCTGGAAATAAGGGCGTTGAGGCCACATGTGGACAGCAAGGACAAGTTTCTTCCTCACATGGCAATGTCATATTATCCGATACAGCAACGTCTTGAATCTCCATTGTCCTTGTCGTTTTGCCAGGTTTCCGGAGACTTTTTGATGTCAATATAATTCAACTGTTTTTACTCACTCGGTAACAGTTTTTATTTGTATTTAAAAAATTATTCGGGTGTGGAGACTGACTAAATTAGTACATTCAGCTTGGGCGGAATGAAAGTTCAATTCAAAGGTCACAGGTCATTTAGAATCGAGCGCATGTGACGAGAGGTTCTTTTAAAGACTCTGCTCCATATCTATGTCAGATTCACAATTACAAATGACATTGTAAACGGAGGGTTTTTTTTCACGGGTGGTCAAGTTTGATGGATTCGTTTGCGCTCGCATGCGCATGAGATTCGCGTCCACTCCGGATTTTGCTCATGTTTATGCCGATTTGTTTATTGAAAAACAAATTATTCCAGTTTATATGGAATTCTCCATGGGGATAAACAATAATTTATTTACAAGTCTGAAGAGATTTCAAAGACAAATCAAAAGGATGACATGAAATTACGTACATTTGCGGTCTTTGCCGGGATTCTGAGTTTTCCTTTCCTTTTCATGCTTCCTCATTCCAACATATATGAATTTCTCTATCGACACGTTTGACAAATACAATTTATTTCGTTGACTGTATCATTTCCATTTTTTGCAAATCAAAATCTTTATTCATTTATATACGATACGAATGTGTGTGTATATGTTTATTTCATATTTATTGTCTGCGCCTCCAAATTCGGATGGCTTGATTAATGGGGCGAACTTCTCCTCCGGAAGTGGTGAATGAGAGTCCGAACCGTTTTCCGATTTTACTGGAATAAGCCGTGGCGGAGTAGACGTGGTCACTCGAGTCCCCCTTTGGGAGGTCCATGTCATACGGTGGTCGCTCTATGAACTCCTTTTCGTGGACACTTGTGATTCGAGGTGCGTTGTCCTCCTGAGTCACTCCGAAAGACTCTGCCTTGCCGCCAACAACACGGAAGAAAAGACCCGCATAATTGGAACTGATGTCTTGCCATTTGTAGGACGGCCATAAAAGTTGAGGCTCATCTTCACTCGGCAGTTGCATGTACACAAAACCAATCGGCACAGACTCGACTGCTTTTTTGGAAGTGTGTGTGGAAACAGAAAACGTACAAGAATTAACATTCCACATTTCATACACCAAATGTCAATCATCCGGGCCAAGAAAACTAAGGGATTTCGTCTGTTACTCGTAATTTCACAAACGAACTATAATTATTTTCCTTAATTTTGTTGACTTGCTCCAAAGGTCAAAGCGCGCAAGATGGAGCTGTGGGTCCTGAGACATTATTGTCTGCCATGACCTTTTCTGTCACCCCGAATTTTTTCAGAATTTTACCCACAAAGACGGACGCAGTAGTTGCATTTCCGCAAATTAAGGAAAATCGTTATAGTTCGTTTGTGAACTCAACAGACGAATTTGTTTTCCTTTTACCTTCAGAATCGTCTTCCAGTTTCCTCACTTTAGTCGTCAACGTCTTCAATTTCTTTTCAAGTGTCTCTGTGAAATGTGAATGCAAAACAGAGAGATAAACTTTTGGCCCAAGTAGTTTTTGAACTCATTTCTTTTTCTTACCCAGTTTAGTGACAGTTTGGTCGTCTTCTTCATCTTCTTCCACGTCATCCAGTTTCGTATTAGTCTTTTGTCGTCTGGCTTCGGCGCTCCACCACAAATTACACGTCAGAATGACGAGCATGAGAGCCATGCAGGGAAACGTTTTCATTTTTCTGGGGTGTTGTGAGGATTTGTCGGGGAAATGGATGTTTTATATAAGAATGTGTGGGATTTGAAATTGAAAGTATAGAGACTTGTGTTTGTGGTTTAAATTCAAATTCGGAGGACAGAATGATCCAACAAAGGAGCTAGACAAAGTAATTAAACTATAAATTACACCACAATAACATTTAAATTACTATTAATGAGGGGAATATTTTCCAAGTAAATATTGTTAATGTGGTTATGCGGGGAAATTCCACAGTTTGCCCTAATTTTGAATGTTTTCGTTAGGAAATATCAGTCAAATTTGAAGGCAAGAGACGTCGTCGCTAACTTTGATACTTGTACAACGAATATGGCCATATTGAGAAGCATAACACGTCGTTTAATTATCAGCTCAATTCCACAGTTAACTATCACTAATTACCAACTTAGATTAGTTTGCTGCATAGGATATTTTAACATGTTCACTGATGTGTACCAGTGAGTGGTACGCATCCTTTATATTACTGGTACGCAGTCAAGTGCCCTTTTTCAGAAGTCAAAATTGTACAAAGGGACAATTTTGAGGGGCACTTTGGCAGCAAAAAGGGCACAAAAATATAAAGACCAAAAGGACCACATTTTAATATTTTTTCCAAACGTTTTAGCTCGCTTCGCTCGCTAATTCATTTTTTCGAGGTTAATGTAGATAGCTCAAGTCGAGAACTGAAATTCCACAATCCGAAATCTTCAATTGAGGGATTTCAAACGGGTTTAAAACTTTGAAGAATGAGTGATGACAAACATTTCAAACATTTCAACTGAATGCTATATATATAAGTTGTCGCTAATACCGTCATTTGTGCCAATCAAGTATTCAATGAAATCAAATCCCTAAGATTTTCAATCTTTCTTTGAATTTCAAGCGACTTTAAAGGAATCTAAGAATTTTCAAACTTTTGCAAAAACTAAAATTTGGTGAAACATTTAATGATCCTATTTTGATTTTCTAAGAATTTTCAAAGACTTCTGTGGACTTTGAAAAATTTGGAAGTCCACAAAAGGGCCTTTCAATTTTCAATCTATTCCAAAGAATCTTGGAATTTTCAAGCTTTTTCGGACTAAAGGTACATGTGGACCTTTTCCGAAAATCTGAGAAGTTCCTCAAATCCCAACACTGTTCCAATAGTTAACATGTTAAAGTGTATAGAGAAGATTTTGTATAGAACGATGTCTTCATCGAATTCTACTCGAATCATTTGTATATAGATAAGAACGGCCAGTCGTTTCTCATGGATTTTCCGTTCCATTTTTATAATTAGCAAGTTGCGTCTTCGCCTATAATTAATTACTAAACAATGGAATTTTATCAGCATTTCTGAACAAGTCTGCCAAATACACTTTCGCTTCCCCCACGTCGCGAAGCCACACTGCTACAGATCGATAAAAAATCGCTCAAAAATGGAATATAAGGCAACTTTCAAAGATCACATGTTATAATATATTTTAATGTTGTACATGACTTGAAGTCCCTAAATATTGAATATCTAAATTTTTTGAACTCGGCAAGTTTGTCAAAATAAATTCGAAACATGAAGCAAAATTTCTCATTCCATGCATTCTAAATGCATAATCTTAAAATGTTCATAACTTCCAAAGTTCGCAAAAGTTCGCGAGCAAAATTGTACCACAAATATTGTGAAAGCATATATTTTTGTTTTTTATCAAAGTTAGCTGCAACAATCCGCAACCTTACGAAAGATTGTAATTATAAATGTCAAAATTTTACACAAAAATATTGTAAGAGTTCAACGCCATTCAGCTAAAATTTCATGACTAAAATCATTCACAAAAGAAGGCATTTAATTTTTCCTATTGGAAACAAACTAAAAAAAAAACATTCATTTTTATTTTATAGCTTTAACAACACACTGAACTTTAAACTATGTAATACTATAAGTTTTTGGTTATCAAAATAATTGGCAAAAGTGTTTCAAAGCAGAATAAATGTGTTGCAATTTCGACGCCACTCGAAACAAATTTCCTTAAAATTGATCTCAGCAGTACTTTAAGAAGAAAAGTCCCACAGATGGCGTGGATGATTTTTGAGCGAAGACATGGCTTTCTGTAGCAGTGTGGCGAAGTAGCGGCTCGTCGAATTCTACCTCACTCGCCCGCAATTGCATGCAAGAGAAATGTAAACGGCGTTCAAGTCATACAAAATGTTGCATTTTTATCCAGTCGAGAATTGTGTGGACTTTTCTTTTTTGAGTTTGAAAGTGTTGGAGTTTTGGCAGGGTTCCACGCCGCTCGAAGTTTTAACCCATTCGAAGGGATCATAAAACTACAGGTAAAGTATAATAGTCTTGGTCAAATTGAGTAAAGTAAGAAAGATCTTTCCACTGTCACAAATTCGATTGACTTATTTAGTTCATTTCTCTTGTATTAGCTGTTGCTAGGGATAAAATCCCAAGACCCACATTTACACTTAACAAACTTGACATCCGCTTTCATATTCGGTTTGGATCTCAAACAGAATGTCACACCTAACTGACTTCCTCAATCATCCGCATTTCAATGGCTTATGAGAGAAATTTCAATGGATTCAGGTGTATTTAAGATATAAATCTGTGGCTAATCATGAAACTAATTTGGACTCTCACTCTTTCGATTTTAAGTTTGTCTCATCTTTCTTCCGCTGCGTAAGAGAAATTAAAACCTCCAATAATTTCTTCGTACCAGAAATCGTATTATGCCATTGAAAATTTTCAGTTAAACGATTGTTTAACTGAATTATCTCTCTCTTTCTTTCTCTCTATAAAAAATCGTAGGAGATTCTCCAAGGACGTATACAAAATGTCTCTGACGACGGAGGATCAGCTGAAGGCCTTGCAAAAAGTCGTCATGGACGGGAAATTGGACGTTTGGAGAGCACCAACCGTCGGAGCAATCACACAAATTCTCATTTCCTCCGAGGAAGAAAAGAAAATCCTCGAGGGATTCCTCACAAAGCACAATCTCCCTGTTCAACACGGCCTCACGGATATTGACACGTAAAAAAATCCCCACTCAAATTCAAAATTCGAATCCAAACCCGAAAATGTACGTACATATAGATAATCGAACCATAATTTTTGTTTTACCTATAACCTTGATCGTGTCTATTTCTATATATTGTGTATAGAAAAGCAGAGCAAGAGTTTCGACTAGGTCAACGAAGGGCTGGCGGTCAAGGAGTAAATATTTTTTTGACGAATATATCCATGGCTGACATTTGTCTTGAGTTTGAAATTGGAAATCCGTTAATTCATTATTTCATTATTATTTTTTAATAGAAAATTTCCTGGGATGCTTACTATAATTTGGAGCAGGTAAATAAGGACTTTTTGACTCAATTGAGGATGGATTACTGTGGAGCCAACCGGAAGTGGCTCAGAGCGAATTAGTGAAAAAAAAATCTTGAGTGAGCAAGGGGAGGAGTTTGACTCGCTCGCAGCCAATCAAAAGCGACTTAAAATTCAAAATGTTTTATTAGAACGACTGTCAGAGTTCGACGCCGTTTATCTTAAATACTGAAATATTTGTCTAATGATTTTCATTGACAATTTTCTCGATCGGCGTCGAACTCTGACAGTCGTTCTAATATAACATTTTGAATTTTAAGTCGCTTTTGATTGGCTGCGAGGGAGTCAAACTCCTCCCCTTGCTCACTCTAGATTTTTTTCTCCCTAATTCGCTCTGAGCCACTTCCGGTTGGCTCGACAGTACAAATGCCGGATTCCTCACATGACTCATGACCATGTTTGATGTCTATATATATATAGATTTACGCATGGTTGGATGGAGTGTGTACAAAATATCCGAATGTGACGACTTGCATGGACATTGGGAAAAGTGTGGAAGGGAGAGCCATCAAACTTATTAAAATCTCCAATGGGAAAGGCGGACAGGATAAAAAATCCGCAATTTTCGACTCTCGTAAGCCTCAAAGGCATTTTTTAAGAAATTCAATAGAAATTCAACAAAATTTGGTACAATTTCGACGCCACTCACTTTAGTTTTTCTAAATGAAAGTAGTTGCAGCTGAAATGTTCGATTTGGGTTTTGTGGTTTTTTATGACGGAATTTGAATGGAATTTCAGCTCAACACGCTCGCGAATGGATCACTGGATCTTTCACCACTTTCATCATCAACGAACTCACGAATAGAACCTCCGAGTATGATCAACTGTTGACGGCCATGGACATTTATATTCTCCCCATTGCCAACCCGGATGGCTACGCTTTTACTCGTATACGTTCAAAGTTCCTAATTGTCCAAAGAAATCAATATTGAAAATTGAAAGGGCAAAATTCTCATTTCAAAATTCAAAAGGACGTGACAAAAAAAAATTTGTTTAAATGTGGGCGTGGATTTCATTCAGATATGAGTGGATCCAATCGTGTATGGAGGAAAAACAGGCGGAACAATAATAAAGGAGAGGGAACGTGCATGGGCGTGGATTTGAATCGGAATTATGATTTCAAATGGGATGTTGGTCAGGAAGGAGTTCACGCTTCCAGTGATCCATGCTCAGATATTTTCAAAGGTCCCACTGCTTTCTCCGAGCCTGAAAGTAAATCTCTGAGTGATTTCATTATCAAGAACGCTCAGACAGCCAATTGGGACTCTTATTACACGATCCATGCCTATGGTGAGTTTCCCTCAATCAGTTCAATTTCCAATTTCCATATTGTGCAAAATCATATATGGACTGGAAATTGCACATTTGTCACCACTAGGATTTGTCGCCTTTTACTTTCACTTTTGACTTGTATATATTACAGGGCAAGTTTGGATGAGCCCTTGGGGATATGAGAAGAGTGTACCGGAAAATGACGCGGATCATGTAAAAATGAATTTCATTTAATATAAACATATGGAAAATAAAGCGATTTTTTTTTTTAAATTAGTATAAAAAAAAGCATGAGCATCCATGTTTTTTTTATGTGTGATTTCTCAGCAACGACGATCGACATGCGGAGCTAAAGCCATTGAAGACGTTTTTGGGTCTCCGTACGTTCATGGAAGCTCCAATTTCGTGTACTCTTGTAAACATATATAAGGAACTTTCAGCACAGATTTAGTCAGACATTTTTTGAGGAAATTGTTTTGCACTCATTTTTTAAGTGGGGTCCGATTTTTTGAGCTAACTTAAAGAATTTTAGCGGATTTCCTGTGGAATTTTTTTGTCAATGTCAAAATGAGGACATTTTTGAATCAGGATTTTCATTTTTTTTAAATTGAAACGGTTGTGATGTGAATGATGTGATTATGTGATAATTTATTGGAATTAATGGGAATCCGTGTGCTGCACAGATCCAGTGTCCGGAGCATCAGATGACTGGGCCAAAAGGGCAGGAAATGTGTCCCTTACATTTACAATTGAACTCCGAGACAAGGGAGATCATGGCTTTCTCCTCCCACCCACCCAAATCCTCACAACGGTAGAAGAGACATGGGAGGGTGTTCAAATGGCTCTACTCGATTGTAAAGGCTCCACTGTAAAGACGGGGAATGGCCGAAAAGGCGATGGAACTGGAGATGGCTCAAATTTGAAATCAGAAAACAATTCAGGGAATCCCTTCCAAATCTTCCAACTCTTCCATATTTTCTTCGTATTTAGTGCCCGCATTTCATATTTTGTTTAAACTCACCTTTTCCCTTTGTTTCCTGCGTGTGGGTGCAAGAAAATTTGCCCGCAAAAACAGAATTATAAACCTTTAGAAAAACAAAAGCAAGATTTTCTAGTCGAACGTGGAAAATGATAAAAGTCATATACTTATAAGATATCATTCAAAGTTTTCATTCCACAAATATTTTCCCTTTTCTAACGCTAAAACCGTTTAGAATGTAAAATGTGAGTACTTTAAAGTCGAAAGCAGAAAAACTTTAGGGGATCTGGCACATCAGTGTTGTATAATATGGCACTGCGGTGGATTGTAAACGAATTTTTATTTAGGTTAAAAGAAATGGGGGGAATATTTTGGATTTTGGGTGTTTTGAGGGTGGAAAAAATAATGGAAAAATTGGAATAATTGAAGAAAAAATTGTAATGCCGGCAAATGTCAAAATTTTTAAACTTTTTTGAACTTTTTTTTACAACCAACTTGTCCATTTTTTTTTTTTAAAAACTTAAAATTTTTGACATTTGCCGCTATTTAAATATTTTTTTAGTTATTCTAATTTTTCCATTATGTTTCCCACCCTCAAAACACCCAAAATCCAAAATATTCCCCCATTTGTTTTAACCTAAATAAAAATTCGTTTACAATCCACCGCAGTGCCATATTATACAACACTGATGTGCCAGGTTCGCAGGTCTCGCTGTGCAAAAGTTTTTCTGCTTTCGACTTTATTTAACTACTTTAATTTTCAATTTGAAGAGCTTATATCCATTTCCGGCTTGTTTTGTGCGGATTAGGATTTGTTCTATATTTGAAATTCATATTTCGTATTGACTTATTGAGTCGTCAAAGCTGACAATGGAGTGTGTGTGTAAAAACGACAATGGGTCAATAGGAAAATTTTGTTGTTGTTGTTTGTTTATTTCGTATACCTATATATATGTATATATGTGTAAAAAGGATTTAAAGACAATGGCCTATTGGTTTGACATTGGAAAAGTTGGCCATGGAGCTCATTAAAAGTGAGGCCTTTGAACTAGTTCAAAACAACGATAAAGCAATTTGTCTAATGCCTCTACAAAACCCTATACATTTTCTCTTGTATATAATTGCTGACTCTCTGCGCACGGTGATTCCTCATTTGACATTTGTCACATTTGCCATTTTTGTTTTTCTCTCGAGAAAAGAAATATGTCGTCATTTGTTCTTTTCCGTCTTCCGTAATTTCCCCATTGTTGTCTTACTCAAATTCATATCGATTTGTGGTATTGTAAATTGTAATTGTAATTGAACAATAAGACAAATTCTGTCTCCTGTGGATTGTTCTCATTTAAAACTATATATAATATATACTTCTTGAAATTAAATTTCCTCAACGGGGGGAATCCACACATTTTCCCTACTCCTCTATAATCGATTGACTTTTTAAGTAGTGTGGTTGTATGTTGTTGTTGTGTGTGTGTGTGTTTGCGTTTGCGTTTGAACTATGAAAACCCGGAAGCTCCTCGCGATTCTATTCCTCGTCTGTGCTGGGTTTCTCTGGGCTGAAGTGATTGGGAACACTTTCTACCGCCGACTCGTCGGAGAAAGGACATTTTGCTACCAGAAATATCTGCACTGTATGAAACCGGAACATGGACACTCTCTGTATGTAAATAATTTCTCCTATACTTCCCTATACACAATATGTATTAATTTCGTTTGTCCGAGTTGACCTGCTCTGGAGGTCAAAGTATTAGAGATGGAGCTTTGGTTCAAGCGACATTATTGTAGAGCAGGTCATGAGGGACAATAATGTCACTTGACCCAAAGCTCCATCTCCAGCCATTTGACCTTTGCAGGTCAACGAAATTAAGGAAAATAATTATAGTTCGTTTTTGAACTTAACAGACGATATACTCTCCTTTTTTTAATTCTATACGGTTCTTGTTTTGGCGCTTTTGTATATACGCTCATGTACTTTAAATGAACAAGGATTTATAATTCAAACACAAAAACCGTATATATATAGAACTAAAAAAAAAGAAGGAGAGTACATACTTATATTTAGGTATAAATATTGAATATCCTCATTAAAAGGTGTTAATTTACATTTCAGTTCCATTAAAACGTGTGCTCGTCACATCCTCGACAGATATGGATGCACTAATCATAAAAGTGTGAAACATTTCAAGCTCCATATTTAATTATTAAAACCATTGTCGTCTATGGATATGGACTATAATTAAAAAACAAATTGGTGTAGAGAGAAAGCTGTGGAAATTTTTTTTATCGGGGGATTCGCTTGTATTTTCTTTAGAGCCCACGATGATTGACAAGAATAAAAAGCACTAATTAAAAAGAAAATGGAAAAAGAATGCAGAATAAACCTATATAGACGCGCGCGAGGAAGACAAAAGGATCGGTTTTTGTTCACCATCGGCATCGGCAGCACTGCCCAAAATTAAACCAAAAACGAGTAATGACGCCAAATAATATTAATTAATAAATGAAGGGATTTAAGAGAAGAACTCCAACAAAATCTAGTGGACAAGAAATCTGTGGTTGTATTTATTAGATACAGAGTTTATAGTACTACCTATACCTATATTTTCACGTTTACCGTCTTTCTCTTTTTTTCCTTTGATGAGTAACTCATCATGAGTTGTGCCTTTTTTAAAAAACGCAAGAAACTCTACGAAATGAAATAAATATAGACATGTCTATATTATATTGTATGTATACAATATAAGGATGTAAAATAAACAATAAACATTTCAATTTTTGTCGTATGCTTCTGTGCGATTTTCATCAGGACTATTATATATAGTAGTAGTAGTAGTAGTATATTTATTGATATAGGTCCGAACGACCTCTTCAATAGGTATAAATACATAGATTCAGTCAATTTCAGGACTATTATATATAGATATAAATAACCCCAAAGAATGGCAGGTGAGCAAGTTCTCAACTCGAGTATATAATACCTTAAATAGCAAGCGCAGACAGTCTAATTTTGGGGTCTATAGATACCTGAATGGATTATATTTTATGCATCCTGACAGCATTGTGGGAAAGCCCAATTTTTTAAATTCTGAATGGAGAATTCCTAGTTACAACTTTATAGAAGAACCTGGAATTCTATTATAAAAGTTGTGAACGGCGTTGAACTGTAGCACAAAAAAGTTTGCATTGACGGGGATCACGAATTTCTGCATATACATAGGATTTTTGTAATTGCAATTCGCAAATAAATATTAGGAAACAAAAAGGGAATTTTCCACGCATAAAATGGCAACAATCCGCAATATATGAATCAAATCGATATAGAGCTCCTTTTCTTTTTCCTGTGGACTTGAACAAAATCCGCCCATTTTATTTTGCGAATTTAAAATTGGAAATTGCAATTCCCAATTTCCCTCCACGTTTTACAATTGTATAGTTATTTTCTTGTTGACTTGAATTAAATTATAAAATTGCTTTATAAATTAGTTTCATTCGCAATTTTTACGTGCAACTTTGGCTTTACATATATATCTGTATAAGTATAAGTATAGCTTGCACTTGTTCTCCTGTTGTGTGTGTGGTTTTAATATTGTTATTGCTGTGAGTCATGGCCGAGTCAGAATCGTCGTCGTCGTCGTCGTCGTCCTCCACTTCCTGTTGGAATTCTAATTCCTGTCAATATCTCGTAAGCCTCCCTCGAATTAACTCAATTCCATATTGATTATCATATATACTACCTATACATTCAATCCAGTGGGTGTGTGATATTACCCACAAAATTGCTGCATAAAAATGTAATGATTTATTTACTGTGTGCGCCGTGTGACGTAATATATAGGGACATGAGATGAGGAATCAAATGGCTGCATTTAAGGTTTCCTCCAATTTAATTCCAGATATTGATCCGAATATTCTGATTGACAATGTAAGTTAATTACACAGTTTTGCTGTTTTGTTGTTGTTGTTGTTGTTGTTAGTGCGCGCGTATAAACTATATAGTCGTATAAATTAAATCTTAAATGCACATTCATTCGAGAACTACAAACTATATTCAAAATGTGATCAACATCATGCACATGATATAATAATTTTTAACTCTTCTTTTGTTTCGAACTAAAGCTTGAACTCCTGGTGGAACTAGAAAAGGAAAAGAAACCGAAAAATATCCTGGTTGTTCTGGCGGATCGGGAAGTGACTGAAATGGTAATTTAATTCAAGTCTTTTTTTCCGTCTCTCGTCGTCAACATTAAAATGTCATCTTCCGCGTATATTTATTTATTTACTTTAACCAAGTACTTTTGCTATGTTGTGTACCTAAATAATTAATATACACATATAATTTACTTATGTGATTAAGTGTTGGTGTTGATGTTTGTATGTTTGTATATATATTATTATATTATAAAGAAATTGGAGGTGGGGAAATTCCTCGGGAGCATCAAAACCCTGGGCAGTCTCAAGAACAGTCCAATTCTGAAGCAAATTCTCATTCTCGGCGTAATAAGAATGCACACACATATTATTATACTTACTAATTATCATAAAATGGGGACACAATAAAAACTAATTTAATCACATTTAAAGGAGGGGTTCCACAACATGCACATGACATATGTACGCTAATGTAAAAAAAAATCGACCGACAGCCTCGCTGATTTTTTTATATGTTGTAGCCCATGT
>JAIUND010004206.1:0-12757 GCA_034699125.1 Gisinianus flammeolus | reverse complement strand
GATGGAGCTTTGGGTCAAGCGACATTATTGTAGAGCAGGTCATGACGAACAATAATGTTGCTTGACCCAAAGCTCCACCTCTAATACTTTGACCTCCAGAGCAGGTCAACTTGGACAAACGAAATTAAGGAAAATAATTATAGTTCATTTTTGAACTTAACAGACGATATATATAATACAATTACATAAAATCACACACACACACGTGACAGGAAATGTATGTGCAGAAAATTCTGTGTATTTATATATATATAGGAAGATGTTCTACCATTGGCAATAAATAAATAAATATTTTGAAAATGTTCAAGTATACCCGCTCCCAAATTCCGTGATCACTCCGACTAAAACCCAAATGAGTGGGAATCCAACACCGAAACAGCAATAGGCCACAAATTTTTTCCCGCCTTTGTACGTCCGTGACTGTGCCTGCATCGACCTTCCACATTATTCCACATTGATTATACATGTAAAATGAATGTACACACACAGATTTACGCGCAAAATTTGAAACACGATTTTTTTGTTTTAAATATACATATCCACAGGTTCGAAAAAAGGGAAAATTATTTGTATATACGCACATGTACAAAAAATTCGAAAATCTATATTAACAAATCGGCCAAACTGCTTAAAACTAAAACTGTGTGTGTGGTCAAATATTTCAAAATAGAAAAAAAAACACCGTTCAAAGTTCACATCGTTTAAAAAACAAGTTGAAAATTTGTTCGAAAAAATCGGTGAAACTTTTTGTACAACAAAAATTGATCGGGATATCGCAAAATTGGGTTTTCATTAAGATATTTCATATTAAGATATTTCATATTTAAAAGGGCGCGCGAGTGTTCGAAATTCCTGTCAAAACAAATTAGTTTTTTTCAATCTTCCTATAAAAATCCACTAAAAAAACTCATCATCATCATTTGATGGATTTATTGAAGCCGGAATATTTTGAAAAAAAATGGAGGGAATTTAAAATTGCCTATATATTTTTATATGAGTATCCACACATTTGACTCACCGGATTTTGGTCCAAATGTCAAAAGTGAGGACGGTGCTATATATAAATTTTCCAAAAATAAAAAAAAAAATTCTGAATTTATACTATGCAAAATTAAAAAAGGGCGCACATTATGATGCCCGCCAATATATAATTGTTTGAATGTGTTTGGAAAAAAAAAACTTTACCCAAAAGAAAATGCTTGAATGTTCAAAAACTGAATGAGGATTCCTGAAAAAAAAATATAAAGTCACACAATTTTCACTAACAAAAATAAATAACAAAAAAAAATTGCAAGGAAAAATTGAATACGAAACAGATATCATCGGCCTAGGTTTGAAATTTGAAAGGTTCCATATTTTCCGGCTACGCCCCTTTGCTAATGTAAATCCAGTACGATGCAATCACTCACCCATCAAAAAAAATATGGAACCTAGGCCGACGATATATTATACATACCGTCTGTTAAGTTCACAAAGGAACTATAATTATTTTCCTTAATTTCGTTGACCTGCTCCAAAGGTCAAACGGCTGGAGATGGGGCTGCGGGTCGTTCGACATTATTGTCTGCCATGACCTTTTCTGTCACCCTCAATTTTTTCACAATTGTACCCACAAAGACGGACGCAGTCGTCGCATTTCCGCAAATTAAGGAAAATCGTCATAGTTCGTTTGTGAACTTAACAGACGATATATTTTATATAAGAATGGAAAGAAAGGGTGGGAGAAATTCTGACCCAAACCGACGCAAAGTGGCTTCAAATGTGACTGAACGAGTTGGCCGGTGGATCCAAAGGACTGAACTCCATAATAAAGACAGAGCGTGAAATTGAGGAGGAATTGTCCGATGGAGAAGGTGAAAATGGTCCATCCATGAACATTTTGATCCGTCCACAGGAGAATAAAGATGGAGCTGGTGACCATGTGAATGAGGGAGGCGAGGAGGAGGATGCTGAAGAGGACTTGAGGGTACACTTCCAGTAAATACGGATGATTTCGAACTAATTCTGTATCCTCGATCGAGTCCTTGACCAACTTGTCCAAATAGTCCAAGTCACAGCTCCGAGACAAATGAATGAAATCTGACGACGACGACGATGATGAAGGCTCCAGCCCTTGACCTTGACTTTGACCTGGAGTCTTGTTCCAGAAACCATCCACACAAAATGTCTGGACTCCATCTCCCAAGTACAAATCCAACCATTTAAGTCCTCCCGGTCTTCTCCAGAACATTTTCCCGCTCTCCAAAATTCGAAATCTGTGGAAAGACATGTGCACCATATAAATCAAGAAGAAAATCCACAAGTTGAACAAAAAGAAGAAAATGAGTAGAAAATGCGTCAAATTTAAAAAAACAGGAAAATAATAGAGTTTGGTAAACCCGTAGTAAAAAAGGAAATCGTAAATATTTTGGTGGGAATTTTAAAATTCGTTCGTTATATGTTAATTTGGAATTTTAAAAATTCCCACCAAAATATGTACGATTTCCTTTTTACGACGCGACGGGTTTACCAAACTCTCGAATAAGTGGCATCAAATTCGAAAAACAAGGAGAAAAGCGCCAAAGCTAAAAAATGAAACAGAACCTGCATTTTCTTGAAAATGGCGACCAAATGTGTCAGACATATATAAAAATATAGCACTAAAATGGGTACAAAATGTGACTGTCCCAAAAATGTACCATATATCGAAAAAAAAAACAGTTGCCGAAAGGTGGTGTACAAATACATATTAAAAACTATAGCCAAATAATGTGGAAAATTGGGTACACAAATACTGTGCTAAATGAAGGGGAAATTGGGTGAAGAAATATACTGCAAAATGTGACGAAAAATGGAGAAATGAGGACAAAGCGCCATAAATTCGGAAATTTTGAGTGTGAAAAAATTCGCCGCCTTTACTGTGATTGGGTAAAAAGGAGTTGGGTCAGATTCCTCGAGCAGTTCCATCTCTGTAAATTAAAAGAAGACGTTTGGAACTGTGGGAAAGTCCTCTCACTTGGATCCTTTGAGGTCAAATCCGAATAAATCCCAGGGGCCCAATCCGTGGACACGTCTTCACATTTGTCCTTGGTCATGACACGGTCGAAAAAGCAGCATTTGGGGATGCACAATCCTTGACCTCTTTCCTCCGGCAAGAAACTGCACTCGGACTTGCATGCTTGCACTGAAATCCCACTCTCGTCCACCCTTTACACAGTTTTTAAACAAAATGTTCAATATACCATCACACAACAAAACCAAAACTACCATTTTCATAATGACAATTTTAAATTTTGAATTTTAAAATGTCGCGCTTGCGCGGGAAATTCGAACCTGGAAATGCAAAAGTTGTGTGGATCGTAGTAGATTTCCGACCCAGGTTGTTTGTAAATCAGAAAACCATTCGGAGTGAAATAGAATTTGGGCACAGCCGTTGAATTCTGAGCCCAGGAAATTTGAATTGAAAACTCTTCGCCGCCACTCACCAGTCCGCAATTCATTTTCCATTTCGATTTTGACTGTACATTTGAATTTGAATCTCCCGGATTTTCGAGCAAAAAATCGTACAGTGTGGTCGTGTTGAATTTCCCACGGAAATACTCGAGTTTGGATTTGGGCACGTATTTATATTGTAAATTTAGAGGGATGGACAGGGAATTCTCCAGGACGAGCGAGGAGCATTTTCGAAGGATGGGAAAGACGGGATTTGGCGGGAAATCAATTTTTTTCAAACCCCTCTCCCCCGGCGGTGGCGTCCTCGTCGTCGTTTCATTATTTGAAACTGACTGATCGGGAAATTGAGATGATGATTTCGAGATTGAGCTCAACTCAAGCAAAATAATGAGAAATGTGGAGATGCTGCTGATGGAGTTGCGTCTTCTCATGATGCCCTTCAAATTCAATTGAATTAAAAAATCTATAAAATTCAATCGTATATTATTTAATTCGCAATCAATTATTGTAGATTTGTAGATACTTACTACACTTTATACATTGACTTATGAGCCATTTGAATATAATGTATGTGAATGAAAATGCTGTGGATAAAATCCTGTTTGGAATGAGCATTTTATCATTTTGAGCACGCACAATATGTCAATTTCCTCATTCTCCAGCTCCATCACACACAGCTCAAAAAAAAGAGCAGGAAAACTGGTTTTTTTTGTTGTTCCTCCTCCGTTTTCCTCGAATTCCAATTACTTATTCCTAATATATTTTGCCACACACACACACTGAGAATTGGGATGAAGTCAAAATAATTAATATTAAAACACAATAAACAATAAACAAAAAATAATAAGCAAGAGAGGAATTAATGTTAAAGGAGACAAAATGCAAAATAATACTCACCGCCACAAATAAGACATTTTTCCTGGAGTTTCCATCAGGTTAAATCATTCCATAATATATCAAACACAAAAACACAAGTGAATAAATTGTATATCGTCGGCCTAGTTCCGAAAGGTTCCATATTTTTTTGATGGGCGGCGCATCGTACTTGATTTACATTAACTAGAGGGCGTAGCCAAAAATATGATACCTTTCGGAACTAGGCCCACGATATAGTAAAATGGATTTGTGAAGGGACGAATAAATGGAGGAATTTATATATAGAGGAAACTAAATTAGAAATTCACCACATTCACCACTACATTTTATATTACCGTACCGTAAAACGTGAATTAAAAGCCGTTTTCAGCTTCATCCATACACAGTTGGATACGAAAAAAATCATTTGAACCCGGACTCTGTTCAGATGTAATCAGTACACTTCAGTCAAGATTGAATCTACGAGGTGATGATGAAAGAGATTGTACTCTTCTTTGGGATGAAATGCACATCATGAGGTGTGTGACATTCAACAAATATGTCGATAAATATGAGGGAATTGTTGATCACGGCCCTTACAAAAGACAAGCAGTGCAAGCCAAACAAGTTCTGGTGTTTATGGTGACAGGACTGCGAAATAATTTTTGTTTTCCCGTGTCTTTCTATTTTTCTGCGGAAGCAACCAATCCCACTGATTTACTATTCCATGTTCGTGACAATATATGGGCATTATTAAGAATTGGTTTCAAAGTGAAAGCAACAGTCTGTGACCAAGCAGGCCAAAACCAGTCTGTCTATTCGTCACTGAATGTCACCACCGAAAATCCGACGACAAACTTATTTGGTCCTAAAATCTGGTGCTTTTATGACACTCCCCACATTTTTAAAAATATAAGAACGGCTTTACAGCGCCATGGATTCATGATTAATGGAAACAAAGTTGAATGGAAGTACATATTAAGATACCACAAATCCGAGGAGCTCCGGCACATTTGCAGTGGCCCGAGATTGACAAGGTCCCACTTTTACCCTACTGATTTCCAACGTATGCGAGTTAAGCCTGCCACACAAGTTATGAGCCACTCTGTTTCATCGGGTATGAAAGATCATATACGATTTGGCTACTTAACACCAGAAGCCCTCCATACTGCAAATTTTCTTGAAAAATTGATAAAACGTTTGATCTCCTAAATGTGTCTTGCCAATCAAATCTGAAAAAGCAATGGAAATGTGGCTACTACGTCATGAACAATGTACAAGAATTAAAAGAGTTAGCGGAGTGGGTGGGGACGTGGAAGATGGCCGATAATACAACAGTTGTGCCATGTGAGAATGCGCTCCGTCAAAATCTTATTGGGATGGCACAATTTCTGGAAGAGTGCAAATTAAATGGATACAAGTTTTTCCTTACCCGGCGAATCCAACAAGACAGATTAGAACACTTTTTTGGTTTCATTAGAACCAGATGTGGCACTAATAGAAATCCATCCGCAACTCAATTTCGCCAGTTATTTCGCTGGATGTTTATATGGAATTTACTTAAGTCACCAGTCGGATCTAATTGCGAAACTGTACCAACAGATAATGAAGAAGATGAAATTGAAGAACATGTAAATATTCTGGAGCGCGGAGTTCAACAGCTGAAATCATTCTTTGAGTCCACAAAATCTCCATTGACCACAGAGGCCCAGCCTGATGAATGGTCGGACGTAGATTTCAATTTGGAATTTGAATCGTACGTTGAAAATGACGTGGAAAATTTAATGGAAGATGAAGTTCATTCGCTTCTTCAATTTAACAGTGATTTAACTTTCGACATTTTGGACGAAAACGTTGCTACTTACATGGGTGGTTGGGCCATAAAGGCCATTGTAAAGCGTTGGAATTGTGATTGCGTTAATAGTCTTGAGTTTTTGAGCGAAATAAATGGTAGAGAATTGAGAGAAGACGAATATTTGACATATACTAAAAGTTATGATAAGCAGTACTTTTTAAATGGTCAAAATCCATGTGGGTATCCTCACATTTTGAAAGAAAGTGCGAAAGAAGTTTTTCATATGGTGTGTAAGAATTTTCCAGCGGCGTATAAAAGTTCTGTGAATGAAACGGGCTGTGACATTATTCGCTCAGTTTTCCGGAAACTAGCAACTTATGACGCGATTGGTCATTGGATTCAAGGAGAAGAAAATGAAATCTGTGTGAAACATCGTGAAGCAATGATTTGTATGATAGTTCGTGCTATTGTGTATCGAAAAGTTCGAGAGTTTAATTTTAAAAGCTCAGTTGCCAAAGGAAGTAAGATTTCAGTTGGAAATCTTCGTCACAGTTCACAATTGTAATGTGTATGAATTCTGGTTTTTTCATGAAAATTATCGTAGATTATTGTTACAAAATTGTATCTATGTTAAGTGTAAACGTGTGTATATTGCATGAGAATCGTGAAAATAAATAAAATATATGCAATTTTGCAAAATACAATGGCCAATATACGAATAATTTCATGGAGTTGTATTTTCTAATACGCATAAAACGCATTTCATTCTCTGTTATGAAATGGGAAATGTGTGAGCATTGTCGTTCAAAGTAGGTATGTCCTATAGTGGTGGGAGTGACAAAAATGAAAAAGGTTAAAATGCCACCCGCTGTTTCGTAACCATTGCAAGATACGTCTCACTGTCTAGGTCTTGATTGTCTATGCCATCATTCCACATATTTTTTGAATTGTGGGACTTCACTGTCTATAGTCTAGAGACTATATGGAGCTATATGCAGGTTCTATAAAGTCTCTCAATGACGCGGGGCGCCAAAAAGAATTTTCAAACATATTTTCCATCGTCTTTTTTTCGTCGGTTGTCTCGCTTCTCTCTCTCGTAATATTTGATATTTCATTGTGATTACGTCACACATTTTATAATTGGGATTAATTTGAACGAGTTTAAAGTTTAATAGATAAAGTTTTTTAAAATAAATTTCGAGTAAGTATATATATACCTATATATATATAGTCATTACTATCGTAGTTAAATTGTGTATCAGTCAGTATTATATTTGTGTGGTGTTCATCATGAAGGAGGATGATCAATATTCGTCGTCATCAACATCCCCAGAAATTCCATCATCCTCGCAGGTATATTTCATATTTATATATGTTATATTATTATATACAAAAAAAACACAAAATCCTTTCAATTATAATTATAATTCTCCCATTATAAATCACAATTATATACCAAAAAAATCTCACCTTCACATGTATATATATAATAAATATATACTATGTACTATTAATGTGTAATGTTGTTGTTTTTTAATTTTTAATCTTAATCGTGTGTGTGTAATACATTCTGTATGTGTATATATACATATGTACATAGTTGAAATCTGAGCGACAACATCAACGCCCAGCAGACGAGCGACCGAAAATTTGGGCTTTGGTGAAGGAATGGCAAGAAGATATGGAAGAGGCAGTAAGTCAACACTATATATATATAATATGAAGTACATAATTGTAAATTGTAATTATTATGGTAATTATCTCATCAGCATTTTGATCCTTATCCTTTTTATTTTATACCCACATGATAACGACAATTATATATCGTCCATTTAGTTCTGAATCGTACCATAATCATTTGGCCCCGTAAGGTGAATTCACGTGTCCCCGTCGTATATCCTAACGTGCGTATGCTCCTTTAGGGGCCAAATGATTATAGTCCGATTCAGAACTAAATGGACAATATATGATGTATGAATCATATAATATGATAGAAATGATATAATCATCCTTCTTTTACTTTTGTTGCATATATAATATATATAGTTGAGAGAAGAAAGAGCCGAGAAGGAGGCTCAAACGACGGAATTGACCCTCAAACTTCATCTTGTGGAGCGGGAGAAGGATGAATTGACCCAGAAAGTGGATCAAGTGGAAGATGGAAAAGCTCAAATTGAACGGGAAAAGGAGGAGTTGACCCTCAAATTTAATCAAGTTGAAGGGGAAAAAGTAGTGGGTGAACGGGAAAAGAAGGAATTGTCCTCAACATGTAGTCGTATTCAAGATGAGCTCAAGATCCAAACTCAAAAGAACAAGGATTTGCATCAAGAGATGGAAGAATTGAGACAGATGATGAATGATCAATTGAAACAGATGAGAGAGGACAAGGAGAATTTACTGAATGACAAGGCGGAAGTGGAAGTGAATCTTGAGAAGAGCCAGAAGGAATGTAAAGTGGCCCTTGATAACCTTGAGAAGAGCAAGAAGGAATGTGAAATGGCCCTTGATAACCTTGAGAAGAGCAAGAAGGAGCTGGAGGAGATGACCAAGAAAGTTGCAGAGGTTATATATATATATATATATTATTAATATATATACTTCTACTATATATAATTATTATATTATTATTATAATATATAATATTTATAATATCAATATCAATTATCATTCTTTTATTATTATAAATACGCAGTGAATATATATATACTATAATATTTTCATGAATTTCGTGTCCATTATATACAGACTTTACTCCAGGTTCAGAACAACCCGGAAATAGCTAAGTTGGCTACAGAAGCTGTGCAGGTATTTTATTTTTATTATTATCATCATCATCATTATTATAATTAAAATACTATTTGATATTATTTACTTAATTACTTATATTATAAATATTATAATAAGCAAAAACAAAGTATCATGATAATAATATCATATTTAATATAATAACAATAATTATAATTTTTGCCCATATCTTTTCCTTGTACCAAATCAAAACTATATATTAGCTGAGGACTGACAATTTGATATTGAAGACGATTGCTGAAGCGACTCAAGCGAGGTTGAAGAGTGTTCATGACTTGAGTCAGGGGGCAGAGAATTCCCTCATGTCATTCTCATCGTCACCAGGATGTCCATCCTCATCAAGTACTCCTCCTCCAACAAATAATAAACGACGATATGACGAGACATTGGACTCTCTCCTCACTCCATCACAACATGATCCCAATTCACCAAGCTCCACAGCACCAACAACAACAATAACAACAACCAACTCTGAACAACGGATTGTGAAAAGAAGAGTAGGGACTTTCATGTTGAACAACTCTGGAGAATCCTCAGGGTCATCCGGAAGTCAAAGTCAAGGGTCACCCAGTACCACGTGAGTATATCTATATCTTCATTTCAATTTAATCATAAAATTATATATAAGTAGGTCTCCCAGTTATCGGGTAGGTCCGGAAATGTTGGTGCGAGAACTGAACCCAACTTTCAGGAACAGTTAGTTATGATGTAAAAAGACCAGAATGGAACTTTTTTTTAATGTTGAGGGTCCAAGTCCTTCACAGGGGGACTTTGAAATTTTTTCAAGGGACAAAACGGGGACACGAATATTTTCCACATGCATTGTCAGATTTCGATGAAATTTGGACAGCAGCTTCCTGACGAGTGTCTCTTTATGGGTTTTTCATGGTTTGACGATATCTCAAAGCGTGTGACCTCCAGAGGTCACCAAAGTGACCTTTATGGAAATGCATATTTCAGCCATGACACATGAAATATATTGTTCGTTTGTAGAAGCGAAACATATAAAATGATATTTTTGAACACTCTGAGGCATCTCAAATGGCTTGTGACCAGGTCACAAAAAGGTCAAACTGCCAAATACGACGGTACATTTTCATGGACTCTAAACCCGCCGTGTGATTTTGATGAAACTTGACAGGATTGTTGCCTAAGGTCCCTAAAATGTGCCTGCAAAGTTTCAAGAAGATGGATCAGCTCGTTTGACCTCTGGAGGTCATGAAAGATCAGGATTTCAACTTGGTCGTAGCGGGTCGTGTAGCATACCAAAATTTCGGAAATTTTATGCTGATCATTTCTTCTGAAATGACCAACACTGTATCTTTAAGCGTTTGACCTCCAGAGGTCAAACAAAGTGTCAAAAAAATAAAACAACAGAATAAATTCTGGGGCACACAAAATGCACTTTTTTATGAAGCTACCACAACCAAATTATCAATCGTTTGACCTGTAGAGGTCACCATAGTTTAAAAACGTCAAATAAAAAAGTGTACACCTATATGATAAATGACACCGAAGGATAAAATTTTTCGAAACTCGGCAACAAACATTATTTTACTTCATCCACGAGAGAATGAGTCAAAGATTACTTGTATAGTTGTATAAAATTTTATTCACTTTTACATGTTAAAGTTTTAGTGAGTTTTAGCTCACACTTTAACAAGAGAGTCATGGACAGGCTTTTGCCTTTTCCTCGACAAAAATAGATAAAAGGGGCTCGGCGCCTTGCAGTCCTCCTTTTTTCTCTCTTTTTCACATTTTTGAATCAAGATTTTGAATTGGGATTCAAACAAAAGTAAGTTACGTATGTAAAACACTTTTGCTTCAATCTGAAATTGAAAAATCACATCATGACAAATGTCAATGACTAAAATCCCTATTACAGAAATTGTCTCTCTCCTTTTTTAAAAAAATAATTCTATATATTGTGATATAATAATTACCCTTATTCAAATTCCATCTAGAATTATACACTTGATCATCTATCAAACTCGGATTGCAATCCCAATTCAATTTCAATTATAAAATGACAATGCCAAGATTCTCAAAATCCCATCACCCAATCAAAGTACACTTATATACATACACATGAATTCCTTTATTTGACAACTTCAATGGAACTCACGCATAGTAATTATAATTATCACAATCTCAAGTCCATGTGTGAAGCAGAAATACTCAAAATGCAATAATATTTACAATTAAAAATAACAATTCAATTCCATTCCAGAAAAAAAAAATGTCTGAGAATTCCGTCCTTTTACAGAATACCTGTGTGCATTGTGATTTTTCCGTGCAATTTCAAAGTCTCGCGCTGACCTCAGTAACGGATTTCGTTACTGTGGACCATGTAAAATTAATGCCCCAGTGAATTCGTAGTATTTCGCCAGAAGAAATACTTCGAACACTTCGTAGAATTTACTATGTTATACATTATTGTTTTATTTTCTCATTAGATATTATTATATGACATTTTACCTGATTTTGTTATTATTATTGTTATTATTATATTATTTTTATTATACTCTTTAAATTAGTTAGTATTAATATTAGGTACTACATTATTATTAATTATTATTAAATATTATTATTATTACATTATTAACTGTGTGGTTATTCTGTTCTTTTTCCCCGCTACATATATATATATATATAAACAGTTCAGGATTATTATTTGGTCCACGAGCTGGAGCCAAACAATTATGGGAGAGCATTAAATCCGGCCAGCATCATCCAAATGGACCGTTCCTCCTCAAACTAGTCCAATATCTCTCCATATTCTGGACCGAGAACACCCCGGAAGTCCACAAGAGGATCATTAAAGCCCTCATGCAGCAAGACGGCAAGGACTTTAGCTCGGGTGTGAAGGACTTTAGTTCGGGTGTGAAGGTTCTACAGGCGGGTCAAGTCCTCAAAGGGCTCCACACTTCAGCCCATACTTCATCTTATTTGAGATATGAAAACCCATTATTCTGGAATATGACTCAGAGGGAAACGCTCACCAAGCAAAATAACAACAACTTGGTCAACTTCCTCTCTCACCTCTTCCGTCGTAGCTCAGACATTTTGAAATTTGACTCCACCTGGCATCATCATGGCCCACATGGCCCACACGTTTTGAACTCCTTGCTCATGGCCTTCTGGAAATCGATGAGATCCTCTGGCTCACGAATATCCCTGGACGTCCTTCATTTCCAACGGGCACTCGCCATTAAATTCCACGAGAAGAAAAACACTGTGAGGGCGGTGGAGCTCCTTCGGGAAAATCTCAAATGGCTCACATCAATAATGAAAGAGAATGAGGATGGAGGACTGCTGGAGGAGATGGGAGAAGAGGATGTGAAGGAGGAAATAGTGGAGACTCGGGATAAATTAGGGACTTTCCTCTTTGAGGAGAAACAGTATGATGAATCCCAGTCTCATTTCAAATTCGTCTATGCATTTTACAAGGAGAGATATGGATTGGAAACGGACAATGCCAAAATTAAAACTTTCCTCGGGTACATGCGGAAAATCCTTTTGATTCAAGGGAAAAAGACGGAGGCCCTCAAAGTCTTCACGTTCATGTGCGGACTTCCCAGCAGCTCTAATAATTCAACGGATACTGATGGTAATGGTATTATTGGTGAAGCCAGCTCTAGTGGTTTGGATTTGGATGACGACACCAAAAAAGAAGACTCCAAAACTCCTAAAGCCACTTAAGTTTCCTCCCTTTTTTTTCTTGTTTCCCTCCAATTAACATTTACTATAATTAGTAATTACCTTCATTACTATATATTATTACATATTATTATTATATATCGTCTGTTAAGTTCAAAAAGGAACTATAATTATTTTCCTTAATTTCGTTTGTCCGAGTTGACCTGCTCT
>JAIUND010004205.1:0-12763 GCA_034699125.1 Gisinianus flammeolus | reverse complement strand
CGCCAACTGTCAAGGCAATAACCCCAACAAATAATCTGAAATCAACTGTTTTTTCAATTCTGTGATATATAGATCATTTTGTTAAACCGAAAAGACTTATAGCTTGAATTCAAACGATTCCCGCACAATGAGAGATAATTTAATACATTTTATTGTACGTTTGATAAGGAATTTAATTTCATCATTTCTATACGTTCAATAAAACTTAAGCCAATCTGTATTATAGAGTATTGAAATTAAAGTTTATTTTAATTGGAGTTAATGTAATTGTCATTTGTCAATTATGGATTGTTTTATGTGTCCTTATACTCTTTTGTTGTGTTGTGTTTGGTGTGGATGTGACGGACGATTTGATATTGACTCTTTTATAGCGTCACTGTGTGGACACGTCAAACAGACAAATTTATCCTCCTGTCTTCTCGTATATATAATTCCAGTTGTTGCTCACCGGTAAAAACCGAATCGGAGATTTGAACGGGTTGTGGGAATTTGAGTTCATCGTTGGGTGTGCTGTCTGTCTCGTTTTTTTCCTCCGCTTTTCCCTTTCGCTTTCTCATTGTGGTCGATTTGGGACATTTTATTGTTTTTGTTTTTTGTCTCCCTGATGGATTTTCATTTTCTCTCACGTTTCGATGTGGTCCGGACTCCGCCGGATTCGGATGGGAAAAAATTCAGAAATGTCTATCATTAAAGTTTTATCGTAATTATAGGATCCCGAGTTTATAAAGATGACGGATCGCAGTCTGCCACAGAATCAGCCGAGGACTACAACTTTTAAAATGCAAATTAAAAAATAAAATACAACATTTAAATTAAATGTCTACATACTAACGAGTCCTCGACTTATTGTTATTGTTGATAAATCAATAAATCCGCACCAACCCCGACGAACCCACCTGGAATAATTGTAATTTGTTTATACATACAATAATTAATAAATATCGTATATTAAAATTGTAATATCGTGCGTATTACGAGTAACATGTCGATACATAATAAATATATAGATACATTGCTAATTATTAGCTGAATAAATATTGAAAGCTCCATTTACCATATTTATTTCCCTTGTTTTCCTTGTATACTTTTTGTATGGACAAATTATATACCATAAAACTCTTGTTCACGGCAAGGATGAATGTGGCGATATGTGATCAAGGCGAAAGGGGAAAGGAAAAGCGAGAGCGCACATGCATATTACGATCCTGTTTTTCCTCCGCAGCACACATACACACACACAGCATACAATCAAACCAAACCCTTTTCCATTTTTTCTATATATATATATATATATGAGGTTGCGGTATACAGCGTAAAAAAATATTCCCATACAGTGAATCTAAAATCTAACCTCTAATTACGTTTCATTACCTGTGACTTGCTCCTTGCCCAACAAATCCATTGCCTAATCATGTGGCACAAAAAATCCTCATTCACACACGTGTTCTCCACATTTTTCTCTGCTTTTTCTATATAATGTTGAGTCACAGTGTGCTGTGTCTCTCACAGCACATCACACACAGTTTATATATATATTAGGAATAAAAACATTCGCGTGATGCTCCAACTTTTCAAAAAACTCCACAACTTTTCAAGCAGCCCAACGTGTGTGAAATGCATATTAATTGTGCAATTGCAATATCCATGTGAGATTCCAATTTTCCACCTCTTCACGTTGACGAAGGGAACTAAATTCATACTAATTACCCTAAATTACTACTAACTGCAGCCTTCATCCATCCATCCACAGATTATACGCAACAATAACAATACGAATATCCTATAAACGAATGAGAGTTGATTTAACATGCGAATTTCATCTACAGGATTTAATGGATTTTTCGCTTCAGTCTCTCCAGGGAATCCCAACCAACAATATATTGTTCTACAATTCCATCACCATCATCACACACAACGTCCTAAAAAATCTTCTGTATTATTCTGATTGTGAGTTGTTTGTGGCTTGTTATTGTGTGTGGTTCAAAAAATAATGGTGAGCGCCGGGATTTACGTCATCATTTTTGGTTCCCTCTCCATTTTCATCCTCATTGGCCTTTTGACTCGGAACAAGAAACGCCCCAAAAATTATCCTCCAGGTTTTACATGATATTTATTTTCTAATTATTCCGACACTCATTTTAATCATCATCGTCATCCTCATTTCAATGTAAAACTATAAGCCTTATTGTGAATTTCATCACGTGGTGCGTGGGAATGTTTGAATGTGTGAAGGGCCGCGACGATGGGGGATTTTAGGGAATGTGCCGGACGTATTTCCGCGGATATTTGGGGATTTCTGGCCCGAAGCGGTTCGTCATCAGCAAAAATATGGAAATGTTTATGCTTTTGATTTGGGAGTCAATCCGTACGATACGATACGATTTCTATTTATCATTTTCTTCATTTAATTTCTTTGGACTTTTCATTAGTGATGTTTGTTGTGGGTTTTTGTGTGGGTGACGGACAAAAAAGGTCTACATTTTGGGGATCATCCATGATATTCTTTTTATTATATATAGAGCCATTTACATTGCGGATGCGACCGTGTTGAGGGAGGCTTTTGGCCGGAGTGCGACCAGTGGACGCGGATCACAAGTTTCCCTCAGGAAACATCGACTCGGGAAAATACAAGGTTGGACTTTTGAATCCGAAACGTATAAGTGTGTGTTGCTTTGTTTACACAACGTTTATTTATTTATATAGGATTTGGGATCGAGTCGGGTGAGCTGTGGCGAGAACTTCGAGGATTCACGTTGAAACAATTGAAATGTTGTGGGATGGGTTCCAAATCCTTCGAGTCCTCATTGGACGAGGAAGCGCGAGATTTGATTGCCACATTGGACGAGAAAATGATGGCGGGGGCGTTCTCCACGCATGGCCTTTTCAATCTTCCCGTCGTGAACGTCCTCTGGCAAATCATTTCCGGGGACAAATTCCAACAGGACGATCCCAAAGTCCACGCCGCCATCAAAGCCGCATTACAGTAAAACAATACCGAAAACCAATGTTGTTTTTTGTGTATACAGGAGAATTAAACGATAACTCGGATCATTTTCATTGTTTATATCATTTTAATTATTAAATATTAATGATGTGGACATTTTTAGTTTGACAGAGTCCATTTTCGTCCCACTGGACTTGTCCAATCCGGACATGATGGATCGCCTTGGGAATTGGATCAATGTCATTCCTGCCGTCAAAGATCTTCTCGAGGATTTTGCTGGATTTTACACATTCTTCCAGGATTACGTCCAAGCGAGACGAGTCAAATGGGTAAAAGGAGATTCCCGGGACTTCACGGATGTCACTCTCGACAAAATCGATGAGATGACCCGGAAAAATAACACGGACTCTCATTTCTATGGAGAAGCCGGATGTAACATACACATTTTTTTTGTGTTAATGAATTTCATTTCATTCTTTCTCTTTCTATCAAAAAACTTATTTTGCTTCATCAAGATGACTTGAATTAAATTTCAGATGACAATTTGGCTGCGATTTGTTCGGATTTGTTTGTTGGCGGGACAGACACGACGGCCAACTCCCTTCGTTGGCTCCTCCTCCATTTGGCTCTTCAGCCAGCCATTCAAAAGAAAGTTCAGGACGAATTGGACGAGGTTTTAGACGGAAGATTCCCCAATTTACGCGATCGGCCAAAGTACATAATAATAAAATGAACATGCAAAACTAAGCGTCAAATTTCGTTGGAACACATCCGCGGACATAGCGCATTAAATTCCTTTTGAGTTTGCATGAGATTTAATGTCTGTATATCTTTTGTGTTTGTGGTCATTTTTGGAGTGTAGTTTGCCGTACACAGAGGCCGTGATTTACGAGACGCTTCGGAAAAACCCGGTTCTCCCCGTCGGGATGCCACACGGGACTTTGGAGGCAACGCAAATCGGTGGGTTTGACGTGCCGCAGGGCATGACCGTATTTGCCAACATTTATTCGATCCATCACAACCCGAAAACATGGGGAGATCCAGAAGTGTTCCGTCCCGAGCGGTTCCTCAGCTTTGATGGCCAGACTCTGGTAAAACCCGACGCGTTCATGGCGTTCAGCACCGGAAAACGGGCGTGTCCAGGTACTTTTTACCGACTTCCTCATATCGTCTGTTAAGTTCAAAAAGGAACTATAATTATTTTCCTTAATTTCGTTTGACCGGGGTCGACCTGCTCTGGAGGTCAAAGTATTAGAGATGGAGCTTTGGGTCAAGTGACATTACTGTAGAGCAGGTCATGAGGGACAATAATGTCGCTTGACCCAAAGCTCCACCTCTAATACTTTGACCTCCAGAGCAGGTCATGAGGGACATATGTATATCCGTTTTAAGCCGAAAATATAGCTTCAGAAATGAAGTATGATTTCTTGACTTTATTAAATGTATTAGGGGAGCAATTGGCAAAGGATAATTTGTTTCTGTTCACGGGGAGCATCTTCCAGAAATTCAACGTCTCGCTGGACCCCAACGCCCCACCCCCATCCCAAATAGTCCGCCTCCGAGGGGGCTACTCCCCCGAACCCCATCAAATCACTCTCACCCACCGTCTACCGCCTGTCCATGTCAATCAGTCAATGACAATGGAGTATAGTTGATGGAATGATTTTCTATATAAAAGAAAGGATATGCAAAATAAAATAAATTAGTTAAATTACCTATGTAAAACATGCGGATGTAAAAGTAAATCTCAGAGTTTGTCATATATCATTAAAGTTGCATTATATAGTTTTCAATATACGCAACAATTAAAATTGAATGCTTCTATATATAAACCACTCAAGTTTTTACAACAATTAAGTTGAATTACAGTTTTGAAGATGCTGGTTGTGATATATAATAGCGCCGTATATAGAATTACGTGGGGATCATTTTAATATAGGAAATATATAAAGCCCGATTTTAATTGGACCATATAGAACTGCGTATTTCAAACTGGAAATTGATGGGTATTTATATGAGAGAAATGGGAAAACAACAAAATTATATATATATACAGCCACAGCCGATTCCAACCATTTTCGACCATTTCCCCCATTAAATTGAAAACGGCTGCTTTAATTGGGAATATTATATTTAAATGAAGCCAAATTGTATATGGCCTAAATTGCAATTTTGGGGATTTTTTCAACGGGAAAATGTTTAAAAAAATGTAAAATTTTTAATTTTAATTCAATAAAATGCAAAAAATTTGAATTTTGTTTTTTTAACAATTTTAATTTCAAAATAGTTTTTTTGCATTTTACCGCAATTAAAATTAAAGTGTACATTTTTTAAACATTTTCCTGTTGTGCAAACCCCCAAAATTGCCATTTGTTCAATTTTGAAGCATCCCATTCCAAAACGTGACAAAATAATGCAGCGGCGTTGTGCAACCTCTCCATGTGAACCACAGTCGCTGAATCATACGAGACGTTTTGGAGCCATTGAACTAATTGGGGTAACGATAGAAAATTGGAATGAAAACTGGCTTACAATTATTCCACATTTACATTTACAACTGAAACGGCTTGTATAAATAAACTACATGAGTTTTTCCTTTCCCTATATGCGACGACAAAGAAAAAAGCGAAGGTTTAATTCATTGTCGACCACACAGTTTTGAACGGAGTTTGACGGAGAAAGCAAGAGTAATGTAGCATAGCAGCAGTTTGAAGAAACAATATTCAATATTCCTTTGTTTTCTATACACACCTTTCTGATTTATGTCCATTGGAATTGTTCTCGACGAGCGACCCACACAGAGAGAAATCCCAATAAAAAAATCAAAATGCTGAAGCGGTCGGAATTAAAATTTAATTACGGGAATTTGTTCATGGCTTCTCAGTTTTGTTGGATTCCAATTACATTTGACATGGTTTCGCGGGTCAAATTCAGACTCAAAACTCCCCACGAAAGAAATGGATTTTTAAATGTTGGCAAATCCTCTGTTCACGAGTCAGCTCATGTTCATGGCAATCCGGATTTTACAGTGGACTTTCCTCTCTGGTGATCAATCATCTATACCGTCGACTGGGACTTCCTGCCCATTGTGACGATTCTCTCTGCGGACTCGGCCGCCCTTTTCTTCATGATTCATTCCATTTTTGATGTTCAACCGGATCTCAACATCAAAGTCTACAATGAAATCCAGAAAATCCGCGGTAAATTTAAAAAAAAAAAAAATTCCAAATCCTAAATTGGTTTCCGCGTCTCTTCTTTTGTTTTCTACAAAACTTTTGTTGAGTAAAAACATCATTTGTATTTTGTATACATATAATATACATATTTGCAGTGGAAATGGAGCATTTGACATTCAAATCGGCCAGATTCCAAAGGAAAACTCTATTGGAGTTTATAATTTGTGTTCTACCGATTGGACTGTACGGATTGCTCATTTATCCGAGTCTCTGCTGGATTGACATGGACATTCCGATTCTCTGTATCTCGCTGGTGCCGGTGGAATGGAGAAAACTTCGGCACCATTTCCATCTGTCTCCTCATCAACACTCTTTTCATGTTCATCGGGGTGAATTGGTATATCTACGTCACGTTCTTGAATCTCTCATTTGTCACAACTTTGCCCGCCTCCACACGATCCGCCATCCTCAAAATCCGGTACGAAATTCAAAACTCAACTCCTTAATTTCCAAACTACAAATAGTAAATAAATACAAATGTGTCCAGGTTTTTTTTTGCACGGGATGTTCATTAATCATTTTGATATTTTGTATTTTTAGGGACAATTGTCAACTGGACATTGAGCTTTTGCTGGTTTCTTTGACGGATTTGCGCTCATTGGAAATTCAATCGAAATTCTTCAATTTGGTGTTTGCTCGAGTTCTCTGGTTCATCAAACTCATCATTTTGATTATTTCAATTTTGGCCGGGTTCTCGGCCATTCGAAGCTCCCATCGAAATCCACTCCTCGCAACCATCTATTTAATTTACAGTGCGGACGCTATCATGTTCTATATACATTGCACTGTTCCAACTGGCCTATCAGGTGACAAAGACGGCGGAGGAGTTGCGAAGCGTCATCGAGTTGACATCCAGTGGCCTTAGGTTCTGTCGGAGATTCTGCGAGAAAATGTTGAGGTCAATTCCGCTGATGGCGATGAGCGTCGGGGAATTTCACAAGGTGGAGCACAGGAATCCATTCCAAGATTCGTGGATTTCGTGGTGAAGCAAATCGTGGGACTTCTTCTTCTCACACACTAAATCTTTTATTAATTGTGATTTGACTTTGAACCAATCCGCAAGTAAAAGTAAATTGAAACATGTTGAATTTCATGGTAATTTGTTTTACTTTCATTCATTCATTTACATGTACATTTGGTATTGAGTTTTCAAATTATATAGTCATTGTGGGTGGTCCATCATCATCATCATCATCAGCGTGTGAATTTCCAGGATGAACAGCTTCTATTTTCATTGTCATTGCAGGGCTTTCCAATGGGAATGCGGCAGGAGGAGGAGGAGAAGGAGGGGCAGAGTGAGAAATGCCGGAGAGAGATGGTGAAGGTGGATGAATTCCAAATGGCAAATGATGGACATGGAGTTGATGCCGATGAAGTCCACGTTGATAGCGGAAGACTTGGTCACAGACGGGACAGGAATGTTTGGCGGGGACGTGCATACGTCGATGAGAATTTAGATACTTCTTCGTTTTAAATGTCTTCCCGCAATCCTCACATACAAAATCCCGAACCTCGCTGTGCGTCGCCTTGTGATTTGAAAAACCCACCGTCGTGGCAAAGGACTTTCCACACTCATCACAGAAAAACCGACTCGGTTCTATATACATGTACAATAAAATAAAATAACAAAACAAAAAATATGCATTAATGATTATATTGTATTAATAATTAATTTATTAATTACACAAAGCAAGTCGTTCAAAATTGTACGTTGGGTAAACCATCATTAAAATTTTAAATTTTATAAATGACGAGGATTCAAAACAGGGTAAATTAGTAGTAATAGTATGGGTACGTATAGATTTTGAATTTTTAGAATTTTTGAATTACCCGCATGTGCTCGTTTGATGTGCGCTGACATGTAATTTCGAGTCTTCCTGAGCTCCCCGCAAGTCCCACATTTGTACTCAACTTGATTTCCATCTCCGGTAGGGTTTGTGTTTGTGTCCGTCATATCCGTTTCCGTTTCCGTCCCAGCGGTGACTCCTCCGCTGGCCACTTCCTCAAAGTGCCAAATGTCATTGTATAGGAATTTCCCGGGTCCATTTTTGACTATGAGGGCTCGCTTGGGCTGATTTATTCGTTTACATTGGTCTTGATGAGCCGTCAACTGCTCCACTTCCCGATAAGATTTCCTACAGAAATTGCACTTGTTCCAGTCTGACAAATTGACAAATTGACAAATTTTGGCATATTAAATTCAAATTGAAGGGAAATTAATACATCATTTCATTATATTTCATATTATGATTGCTCTCACAAAAATGTAACTCGAGTTAAATCGTAATCTACATTATAATTATAAATGACTAATAATTAATTGTGATTGAGGATTGTCCTCGTTGTTATTTTCGTACTCGTGTTGTGTTTGATGTTGATGTGACGGACGATGAGGTCCTGTCTGGATCGGGGCGCTCCACAGGTCAAACAGACAAATTTTTTACTCCCGACCTTTTCGAAGTTCCAGTTTTTACTCACGGCAAAAACCGAATCGGAGATTTGAACGGGCCGTCTGTATTTCAATTCTTCAATTGATTTCGGCGTGTAGTATTTCTTCCGTTTCCGTTTCTTCTTATTGTTAGTCAGTGATGTGGGGCAATTAATAAATTCATCCTCTCTCAATCTGGATTTGCATTTTGATTTTGATTTCCTCTCGCGTTTCTTTGGTTCCGGTTCGGATGGGAAAAAATCCGAGTCTATTCCAGTCTCGTCATTGTCATTGTCATGGTCATCGTCATAATTACTATCCAAATGGCCGGTCGTGTCAAAATCTTCATCATCATCATCATAGTCGTCCTCGTCCTCGTCGTCATGGGAATCCACAAGAATCCTCTGCTTCTCTTTTAATTTCCCGGACGGATCGCAGTCAGTCAGAATCAGCCGCGGACTAAAACCTTTGTAGAATTAAAATATTAAATATTAAATAGCCTATCATTTAATTATTTATTTCGTAAATCTCAGTCAAGAATTAATTACAGTCGGTTGGAATTTATACTGTGCTAAAATAAGAGATCTGCACCTTGGGCCTCTAGAGGTTGCACGATTCGAAGAAATGGTGCATGAGGTTTTGATTAAAAGTTGGAAAAATTGTGGAAAAAGTGGAATTTTGGGGTTTTTGAGAAGAGACAAAATAATTGATATACTAAAAAAGGTAAAATTTTATTTTTAATGGCGGTAAAATGAAAAATTCAAAAAATATAATTACACAATTTTTAAAAAAATGTTATTTTACCGCCAATAAAAATAAAATTTTACCTTTTTTAATATATCAATTATTTTGTCTCCTCTCAAAAACCCCAAAATTCCAATTTTTCCAATTTTTCCAACTTTTAATTAAAACCGTGCACCATTTCTTGGAATCGTGCAACCTCTAGAGGCGCAGGATAAATCCCAACACCGACTTTATTAATACAGTGTAAATAATGTATATCTTTTTGTGTCTTAATTCTCACGTTGACGAACGGATTTCCGTAATTTCTCTTTAATTCGACTGTGATGGACACGAGTTGTTTTCCCTTCGTCTTCCACCTCCGATTTATTTATGATCATTGACTGAGAACTCTCTGGAATAATTGTTTGTGGATTTCCATTATGATTGTTCTGGATGATTTGTACAGAAACTTGAGCGACGACTTGATGGATTTGACTGTGAATTAAATCCAATTCTTCATCCAGCCCTCCCAATTTCTCCATAATTCTTTCACAATCCCCACAAAACAAATGGAAATAAGCCGCACAAAAACCATTATTGCCACAATCAAACTTTAATAGTTCATATATAAAATCAATTAAATTGTTGTTGGGATGTGGAAAGTATTTAGAGAACAATTTTAAAATGGATTTGGATTTGGTCGGATTGCAATTGGAATGAGAATCCGATTGACTCAAATCTACATCACACACAACACAACTAAAATTAACCGACTTCATTTTCCCATGGTATATTTCCCAATTAATTTATAGTTACTATTTTATTACGGGTCAAAAGGAGTATCAGAATTTGGGGGAAACTTTAATAGAATTACGGCTTACTGTGTGTGTGATGCTCGCTAAAATCCGAGCTCGCCAAAACTTTTGTGATTTCCCGAGAGAATTTGGAATTGTCAATTGAGAATTGTGGAATTCTTTCTGGAATTTCGATTTGAATGTTCTCCGCGCGCCGGCAAGGATTTCCAAATTCAATTTAATTTCCACAGCCACAATTCAACTCCTCTCTTTTCCTCTGTGCATTCAATTCATTCATTTAATTGGGGAGATGTGGAATTGGATTCTGATTCTGATATCTAATTCTTTCATTTGTATATATACATATGTTTATATATTTATGTTGGATTTGGAGAAATCCCATTCCTTTTTTCCGAAAACCGAAACGGGTTTTTTCGGATTATGCTTGTTTGGATTGCAGATTGGGTTTTATAGGATGACCCTGTGCATTCACATGAATAGAAATCCACCGGACACGTGAATGGAAATTGAATTGGACAGAAATAATGTCTACCTGACTTTAAAAAACGAGAAAGGTGAAGAAAAGCCACATCCAAACAAATTAGATCATCCGTTTTCTTTAAGCCGTTCATTTTTAATTGTGGCTGTGATGTGGCTTTCTGTTGTCTTGAGAATTTCGTGTTTTTTGTGTGTGTGGAAAAGAGAGGAAGTTGGAGGAATGGAGAGGTGCACCGTAAGAAAAGGGCCGTTTATGTAAACCTTGTTTTAGCCAGAGTTGTCGACCCAGGGTTTTTGGGTATTTGGGCAGATGGGTTTTATCTGTGTTTTTGGGTATCATTTTCGGTTGGGCTTTTGTATTTTTGGGTTTTCGGGTTTTTCTCGATTAGCTTGTACGTTATGTACATACATAACCCATCTACCCAAAAACACAATTCCCCATGGGTGATTGGGTTTTATCGTGGGTTTTCGGTATGAAATTTGAAAAACCCTGGGTTTTTCTCAACTCTGGTTTTAGCGCCTTGAATATTTTCGACTGTTTGGCGCGTAAATAAGTTGCTCAATGATTGTAATTAAATTCAAATTACACAAATCATCGGTTTACTTTAATTTAGAATTTTTGGAGAAGTTTAACGACGATTTAAAATTACTTTTGGTCAGTATAAATAAAGTTTAAACTTGTCCTAAAATATTCTCCATCTTCTGTTTTCCATATAAATATGCAGAAAAGTGGTTTTACATAAATGGTCCCTATTCTGGCGGAGAACCTTATATAATATGATATATGATATATATATACTTATATAGCAATTGGGATTAAAACTCTCGACCGTTTGAACTCCTCATTCAACATTGCCTTCACCTTTCTCTTTTTTTTTTTTTACACTCAGGTTGAAATTTTTAATTCCATTATGGCATAAATGTGTCCGGCGTCCGCGGTGTCACGTTTATATATAGGCGAAACTTTCTATATACCTTAACATAAGTGTACAGACAAGAAGAATATAAAAATAAACAATGCAACAGGAGTAGCTTACAAGGGAGTGAGCAGAGTCGAACAGTCCGTACCTACATTTAACATCCTGTCCAATGTACAAATTTAATCACCTCTCAATTCCCCTCTCCACCGACTTTATCCTTGACTTTTTGGCGCCAAAACCAAAATATTCAGGACCGTCAACATTTTTTCCTCGCTAATGTTCAATAGTCTCACATTGCCCCATGGTGACCTCTAGAGATCCTCAGAGGTCAGAAGGTTCAAAAAAATTTTTTAACGAAAACTGTTCAGAATCGTCTGAAACGGATTTCTATGCAAAAAAACCCCACTTGACTTACATTGGGCCTCGTGGCCCTGCCCTCTTTGACCCCAGGGCACCAAAAACTACAGGTACCGAACCTGTTTGATGGCAATTCCAAAACCGAAAACAGAATTCAAATCGGTCAACCCTTTCGGCAGATATCGTGAATAGCACAGACGGACAGACAGACGGATAGCATGATAATATAAGGCGAGCTCGCTCCCTAATGAAAATATAGAAATTATGTATATAGAAATCCACCAGAAAAAACTATACATTATATACAAAATATGTACAATGAGAACGAAAACTGAGGTGCATACACACAAATCTTTTACACTTGAATTTAAATTAAAACCGGAAAAGGTGAAAGGTAATAAATAGAAGGTCTCTGTGCTGGTCTGTTACAAAGAGTAGCGAAGAGAGATAGTTTCACTATCAGCATATATACGCAGGGCTTTTTTGCTATGCATATAGCTGTTTGCTTTTTCGACCAATTGCAGTTCTGTACGAATTAGGTAATCAATCTAGCTTCGACATTAACAATTATGATGCGATGACATTTATATATATGGAGGGAATAAAATTCACACAGCCGATCAAAATTCGCTAGCAAATCAGTGATTAAATTCAGAGTAAGAAAAGTGGATGACTTCACAAAGGCAATAATGTGACTGTAGAAAACAAGAATTCTTTGACGAGTAATCTTAACTTTAATTCCTTGTCAACATTTTCAGATCTTCTTTACTATGTAACTTAACTAGTCTTTAATGGTAAATTGACTTGGGGTCAATTGAGATATTATTTATTATATATTTTCTGGAGTGAGAAAATACAGGACT